>BSBK01002261.1:0-219039 GCA_027943335.1 Chamaecyparis obtusa
CTAACTCTTGGATCTTGACTTTTTTTTTTGTTTTGGTGGTCCACTCATTTTTGATGTATTCATTTGTATATTTTCAATAGTGTAAATGCGCCATTTTACAACAGAGAATCATAATTTTAGACAGAAGAGAAATTTTATGCCATTTAATGCATCATTTTGGTAACACAAGTGAGTTGTTCTAATGTGGCATTTGTATTTTTGTAATACAATATGAGCAGTGATGAGGGACAACAAGTGTGGAGCTCTTTACAATGAGTGTCATGGTCCAAGATATCGAGTGCAGGGATTATGTTTTTTGAGTGTGTCATTCTATCTTATTACTTATAAAATCTGAGAAAATGAAGACAAACAAGTAATAGTATTTTAATCAAGAAAAGTAGTAGGTCAATGTTAGTGAAATAATCAATTGTCATAATGATAAATATGTAAGTTGAAATATATAATAATGCACATAACAAAATTAAGGAAAACAAAATTGTGAAAAATAACAAAAATTTGCTTTGCATGTGAGTATTGAGTGTTTCACTCTATGTAAACAATTGTGTTAATAGTGATTTGGAAGTGTGTTTCTACGACCTAACATGTGCATCTCTATGATATGTCATTTATGTCGAATTACTTTGTCAATTGTGTCATTTTGATCATATGTTTCATAGATCCACCCTACAACTATGTCAAAATAAATATGTATATGCACCAAAAAAGAGAGAAGGTAAAATTTTCAAAGGATCTCATTATATAGATTTTAGAGGTTTCAATCAAGATTCCCTGATTTATGGTTTGATTGGCTATGCTTGAAGAGTTGAACTCAGAGTCAGTAGGAGTTCAACTTAATTGATTTCTTTTTGTAACAAGATTGATTGATTTATCAACAAAATAGATTAAATAGGTCATTGATTTTTACTGAAGTTTTGATTGATGAGGTGGAATAGAAGACTGCATAGATTGATTAGTTAGGAGAGAGAATTGTGGAGTTATAGATTATGATTGAGAGGTTAACTTAAAGTTAGTATTAGTCAGCTTTGGAGGGATAAATATGATTAAATAAATAAATAATTTATTTATTTGCACATGTGGAGATATATAAATAAATAATTACTTTTTTTTAGGGGAATAATTAGATTAATTAAATAAATATCATTTACTTAGTCATGGATGGGAAAAAAAATTAATTATTACATAAATATAATAATAATGAGGAAATATTAAATAAATAATTAAATTATTTAATTAAATATAATGACATAGGGAATAATTAAATAATTAAACCAAAACGAGCTATTAGGATAGGCAGAAATGGACTTTCTAGAAGCTAGCATTAATTGGCTTTTGGACTTATGGATGGGGTATTTAAATGATACAAAATGTGTATGTAGGAATTTAGATTTAGAAAGTTAGTAATGTCATATGTTAAAATATACCTATAATTAATGTATTATAATTCTTCCATCAATATGTGTTTAAAATGTATAAAGTATATTGCATTCTTATTTATTATGTTTTTTAAAGAAAAAGTAGCAAGAGGGTCCTGGCCCCTGGTACAGAGACTAGAAGCACATCAACAACATATTAATAGCACTAGTCGCATAGCAACTTAACAACAAAAAGTCAGGAAAGAAAAAATTGTCTATTCTACCTCTATCAAAAACAAACATGTAGTTCCTTTTCAAAGACAATGAACCATAGTAGCCTAACCAATAAATAGATAAAATATTAACAATAACAAGCCACACAGGGCTAAACTAGTGTTTTCTGAAGTTAACCAAAAAACAAGAAATCAAAAAAGGGACCTAGGACTAACAGGCCCATGCCAACACAAACACCTCATGGACAACAACAACTAGGATCTCCCACCCAGACGTTTGGACAATAGAGCTGTGGCCCACTCTTCTTGTAGGAATAGGAAGAGGTCTCTGTTATCCTCATCAGCTTCCAATTTATTGCTAGCCATCTTCTCATGCACGTTGCACAAGGTCACATCTGAAGTGTGCATGACCTTGAGGGAAAAATTATTTGAATCAACAACCCGAGCTTTGATCTCTCTCATGTCCTATTTGAGGCTAAGGATCTCCATATCCAACTCATTGAACTTCTTCTTGAAGGATCCTTTAAACCCTATCACTCTCCTCTGTCGCCACTATAGTGTGCTCAATGTAAGGGGATTTAGCTTGCTAAGTGTAGGGAGAGAGTAGGGGTGGGGTATTGTTGCGAGGCTTATCCATCATCATCGGCGGGGGATTTAGTGGGGAGCATTGCTAGAATTGGGGGAGTTTAAGTGCTCAGCCAAGGATCCCTCAATTGAACCAGAGGAGGTAGAGGTGTCCATATCCTCTGACTGAGACTTGTCCTCCAAATTTGTTTCCCCGATAATTCTTCTAAATTTCTCCTTGGAAATCCTATTAGATCATCAGACTGTACCCCCCAAGTCCACCTCCAACTCAACATGGTTGTTTGAATTTTTCTACTTTCTGGGCTTCCTCTCAGTTTTAGGGGTGTTGTCAACCCACTTCTTATCCTTTGCTTCCATGGACTCAGAGACATGGGATTCATCTAAGTCCTCCACCCTTTTAAAGAGGTTTCTCACACATCTCTTGTGACTTTAACCTTCCCAGGTGACAAGGTCAGTCTCCTAGATTTCCTATAAAGACTGGGATGGGGACTAAGTGGGGTTGTTGGCTTCCAAAGGGGAGACTTCCTCGATAACATCCTTAATGATAAGGGGAGGTTGGGGTGGAGGGAAAATAGCTTTATGGAAGTTGTAGAGGCAAAGTAAAAGGCCCTAGTGAAGGATGAGGACCCGGCTTCTCAATATTTTTACTCTCCTTAATGTCCAAGATGTTGCTTTCAATCGAGTGGAGGAGATAGAAAGGGATGGAAATGAGGTCTCAGTTCCTAATATGGTTGAGGAGAGACAAATGATAGTAATAAAACATAGTAAATTACCTTCAAGGATGAAGTATTTCATTATTATATGACATACCTTGGGCCAAAAATTTAGGGAGCTGCTCGTGGTTAAAGCCTCTAGACTTTTTTACAGGTTTCTCCCCCGCCTTGAAGAACTGGTTTAGATTGGTCACGTCCAGCGTCTCGTAGGTCTTCTTATAATTCCTTCCCTCCATTGACAACCTTGTAGCCTTAGCAATGACCTCTTCATTTAGCTAAAAGTGCAAGCCCCTAACTGACACCTTCTTGTTATCCCAGGAGGACACAAATTGCTTGAGATTTACTTGTAATGGCCTCCCTTCATCCTTTCCATGAAACCCCAGATGCTTATTTATTATGTTATCATAATTGTATTTATTATATAATATTATATAAGAAATAATGATATCAAGATTATTAAATGAGTTCATAAAATAATATATTGATTTTTTTTATGTATGATATTTATAATTTTAGATTTTTCTTAAATTATTATAATAAAAATCAAGTAGTTTTATCACACAAATATTGTCAAATGAAATAAGACAAAAAGATATAGTTGTATGAATTTCTTAAATTATTATAAAAAAACAATGATTTTATCATCTATATATTGTCCAAAAATAGGACAAAATGGAATACTGGAATTACTATTATATGAAAATGAAAAAAAAATACAATCATATGAAAATTTAGTCAATCTATTTTAATTCTTGCTTTCATTGGTTGATGCATTGACATTTAAAATGTTGATGTAATACATTATCCAATAGAATTACAAATAAAATAATTTGTATATTTTTAAAGAAATTTGAAAAAATGATAAACTTTACAAAATTTTGCAAACCTATTTTAATTCTAGATAGTGATTGGTTGTTGCTTTGACATTTAATTGAATCATGATGGAAGGCAGAAATATTTCTGCCTAACTATTAATGCCCAAAACCTACTATTTTTTTTTTTAAATGTTTATACTTATGATGAAGGGTGCTCCCCTTAATACCATAAACACATAACAGAAATAGAGAAACAACAACAATATGCAAGAACAAAAAATTGGCTTCTTATTGTCTCCACAAATGTGGAATTACAAACTTTTAGAATTAAAATATGCAAAGCCACATGGGCATTCCCTTACAATATTCTATAGGACTAAGCCTCGAATCAATACCCAGAACTACCCTAGACAGTACTACGGGCCTTCTTTATATAGGCATTTTCCATCGCCCAAGAAGGTTCCAGAAATTTAGCTCTAAGGGCCGACCAAACTTAGAATTATTTTATTTTTCAATTTATTACATCAAAGTCAGCTCAAAATAACTTTTGAAACTTGAACAAAAATTTTGAAGGAAAATTATTTTCTGCCATTTCAGGTGGCCCAACTTCTGGAGACCATAAGTCATCACCAGTTGACATGATTGACTATTATAACCCCATTTTGGAAATGCCATGAAGCGCTCTACAAGCTTGATCAATGTAGGCACCTATCACCCAAATTTTTAACCTCATCCGGGGCCTCTAAAGTCTTCAAAAATGAGTTCAAAGTTTCTGTACCTTGCTGCTAATACCTGAAAATCTTCAATATCTTCAAAACTAGATTTGATCTAGCCATGAAACTTTTTTGGAAGACTGATATGACCAAGATGAACTTCCACATGTAGAATTAGAACATTCTGAGATCGTAAGACCAACTTACTAAAAATAGCAAGTTTCCATAAATAGCAGGTCTACACAAGATAGCCCTTATTGAATACAAAAACATAAATATTTTTGGGTGATGCAAGATTGCTCTTACACCCAGGATGCTCCTGCATCAGACACCTGGGGTAATTTGAGAAGTGACCCCGTCACGACTTAGGTGTGCAGAGGAAAACCAAGATAGTTAACCTCCTCCTTTGTTAGCCATAATGAATCTTCAACAGGTTGTCCTTTCCATTTGTCCAAATACTCTTCATATGTCATGTTCCTTGTACTTCTGCCAACACAACTATCCATTATGTCTTCAATCTCCTTGATATCTGAACTGGTTGCTGGAATACTCTACCATGCTGTTGTAACATCATCATCAACACCTTCTTTAGCTCAGTAGGCAATTCTACCTATATGCATTTCCTGAA
Organism: Chamaecyparis obtusa; assembly: GCA_027943335.1. Lineage (NCBI taxonomy): Eukaryota > Viridiplantae > Streptophyta > Pinopsida > Cupressales > Cupressaceae > Chamaecyparis > Chamaecyparis obtusa. The sequence goes on from BSBK01002261.1 coordinate 5,040, forward strand.
TCATGCTTCTTCAATATCTTACATGGCCCAAACTTCTTCATTTTCAACTTGTTATATGTACCAACTAGAAATCGCTCCTTCCGCAAATGAACCATGACTTCATCTCCAACCTAAAATTTCTTATGCCTCCTTTTCTCATCTACCTTAGCCTTATACTACACATTCATCTTTGTAATATGCTTCCTCACCTCCTCATGGATGTTCTTCAAGTGTTATGCAAAATTCTCAACTTTAGCACTACTTATTTCTCCTTTTTCTATCTTTCTCAATTCTGATGCATTTTTGAGACTACTCCCATATACAATCTGGAATGGTGATTTACCAGTGCTCTTGTTGATAGAATTATTATATGAAAATTCTACCTGTGGTAAAATCAAATCCCATCTTGTTGGCTTATCTCCAACCAAACATCTCAATAAATTTTCCAAACTCCTATTCACCATCTCTGTCTGTCCATCAGTTTGTGGATGATGTGATGAACTGAATTTAAAATCTATCTTCAACTTCTTCCACAATGTATGCCAAAAATATCCAACAAACTTAGTGTCTCTATCTGAAACTATGGTCTTTGGCGAACCATGTAGTGTCACTACTTCTCTAAAAAATAATTTTGCTATATGAATAACATCACTAGTCTTCTTGCAGGGAATGAAATGTGCCATCTTCAAAAATCTGTCAACTATTACAAAAATTGAATCATGCCCCCACTGTGTCCTTGGTAAACCAAGAACAAAGTCCATACTGATATCCTCCCAAGGCTTCTTTGGTACAGGTAATGGCTGATACAACCCTGTATTCTGCTTCACTCCCTTTGCCATCTGACATACTCTACAACTCTGTACAAACTTCTTGACATCTTACTGCAATTGTGGCCAATAATAATTTTCACTAACCAAAGCAAGGGTTTTATCTCGACCAAAATGTCCAGCAAATCCTCTACTATGCTTCTCCTTGATGAGATTCTCCCTCATAGAACTTCATGGAATGCACAACTGATTCCCTCTAAACAACATATCATGCTGGATGATAAAATCTAGCCATTTCATCCTATCTAGAGTAACATGTTCTTTACAAGCTTTCCAAGCTTCACCAAAATCAGGATCCTTTGGATACAAATTCTTGACTTCCTTGAACCCAACCACCTCAATCTGCATCTCTGTTAGCAATAGTTGTCTTCTACTAAGAGCATCTGCAACCTTGTTAGACTTTCCACTTCTGTGTTTCAAAACAAATGTACAACTCTACAAAAACTCGACCCATTTCAAATGCCTTTGATTCAACTTTTCTTGACTATTCAAATATTGTGAAAGCTTGATGATCAGTATACAAAAAAAACTCCTTAGGAAGCAGATAGTGTCTCCACTTCTTCAATGCCTGAACTATAGCATAAAATTCCTAATCATAAACAGAATATTTTCTCTTGGCATCATTTAACCTCTCACTAAAATAAGCAATAGGTTTACCTTCTTGGCTCATAACAGCTCCTATTGGAGTACCACTAGCATCACAGTCTACTTGAAACACCTTATTAAAATCTGGAAGTTCTAAAATAGGTTGTTCTATAACTTTTTGTTTCAATAATTGAAAACTCTTTTCTGCCCCATTAGTTCACTTAAACTCTTTTTTGTCCCCTCTCATTATCTCAGTCAAGGGACCACAAATACTGCTAAAATTTCTGATAAACTTTCTATAAAAACTAGCTAGACCATGAAAAGATCTTACCTCGGTAGCACTCCTTGGAGTAGGCCATTCAAGGATAGCCTGTACCTTCTCTGGGTCCATTTTTAGACCTTCTATTGAAACTACAAATCCCAAATACACTGACTCTTTCTTCACAAAACTGCACTTCTTCAAATTAATCAACAATTTCTCATCTCTCAGCTTCTCAAACACCATATGAATATGCATCATATGCTCTTCCAATGTTTTACTAAATATCAAAATATCATCTAGGTACACAATGACAAACTTACCCAAAAATTCTTTCAGAACCTCATTCATGAGCCGCATGAAAGTGTGTTAATCCATTTTTCGGTCATAGCAAAATCTTTTGAAAATGGCCTCCTCCCTGCAAATTTTTTTGTTAAGTGTCCTACCCCTGTGTTCCTTGTGTTGTCACCAAGCTCTGGTCCAATTTGCACATGCTAAATCATAAAACCCAGAAAGTTATTCAAATTTCAAGGTCTGCAGGAAATTATTTTTGAATTCTACCACAGTGTCGAAAACCCACAGTGTTTTCAAAAATCTTGTGTGTTTTTGACTTTTTTGGCCTTCATAAAAACCCTCGATGTTTTTGGCTTCCTGGTTTACCTTTGTGTCATGTTGAAAATTCTGTGTTTTCAATCTTTCACTGAAAACACTGTGTGTTTTTGACCTTGCATGTCTTCTTTTCTGTCGGCTCTCCTTGTTCTTTGTCTTAAATGCGCAAGTATGATGATGTGGGGCTAGAGGGAGAAGATCAATGTTCGGCATGTGATCACATGGAATATTCTTTCCCCATGTGATCATGTGCCTGGCATTGATTTTGTCTGTTCCAGCGTTGCTTCTGTGAAATGGGCCCGAGAAATGCAGAGAAGGAGGTAGACATGTGGCAGCCTGTGATTGGCTGTCGCATGGTCGTATAGCCTAAATTTTGGCTATGTGATCATGAGATCGCTTACCACATGTCCTTGGGACCCATTAGCGGAAAGGTGGTGGTTGCAGTTCTGTGGTCTCGGAGGAGGTTACATGGCGGCCTTTGTTTGGCTGTTGCATGATCGCATAGCCTAGTTTTTGGCTATGGGATCATGTGACCAGGTGCCATGTGGTGTTGGGGCCTGATGGTAGATGGTGACGTGTTGTGTTCCGATTGGTGCCCATGTGCCAAGTGGCCAAGGGTTTGCACATGGGTCCTGTGGCAGGTGTGACTCGACGGTTGCAGCGAGTAGTGACATGACAGGTGGCATATGGCAGGCCCAAGTTTAAGGAGTGGCGGTTGTTGGCAGGGCCGAGGCATTGTTTTCACGGGTTGTCACATGTTTGCATAACCCATTTTTGGGTTATGTGATCATGCGACCGGTTAGCACGTGTCCTTAGCAGTTGCGGTGATGGTTGCGATGGTGGTTACGTTAGCTATGGTCTGCGGGTGGTCGCATGTTCGTGTAGCCCATTTCTAGGCTATACATTCATGCGATAGGGCACCACATGTCTTGGGGCCCGTTTGTGGCTGTTTGGTGGGCTCGGTGGCAGGTGGTGTCATGGCGATCTTCAGTTGGTCCATGCTAGCAGGATGTTATGGTTTGAACACGGGCCCAAGTGGGGGATTTTTGGTGGTAACAGGCCAATCGGCAGGTTGCATGTCTGTGGCTTGTCGCATGTTCACGTAAGCCAGTTTCCCAGCTTGCGAACATGCAACAAAACTTATTATGGTAGCGGTCTAGCATTGCCATTGCAGAGTTAGCCCGAGGTGCTTGGGTAAATGGTTAAAAACACAAGCCGACTAGTTTGCATGGTGATCGTTGCAATTTGAGTTTGAATTTCTGAGACAGAGAGAGTACCATTTTATGGAATTGAATGCAGAAAGGATCCTGTTTGGTGAGAAGCGATTTGCAGTGTGGTCCAGGGTGCTTGACGGTGGATTGTAGAGGGATTTGTACCATGAGGAATGATTAAAATCTTGGCTTGAGAAGTGTTTGCAGCAGGTTGATTGGACTGTTTGAGCTTCATGGTGTGGTCCAGTCCCTGCCTTGTCTGTGTTTACTCCTTGAGGGGGTTAGGTGGATTTTGAATTTGAAATGATTGTGCTTGCATTGTAACCCTGGTATAAAGGGATTTTTGTAATCATTTTTGAGGGGCTGGCTGAAAATTCTTGGCATAGGAAGCTCAAAAGCCAAGTGTGCATCCTCAGTCCAAGTTGTATCATTTTTGCTTCTGCATCAATACTAGGAAGAAAACTTATGTATCTTTTGCATATTGTCTATGGTATCACTGAATCAGTTTGTAATACAGGGATTTGAACCCACATAATTAATATAGTTTCTAATTCTTGGATCTCTCCTTCAATTGTTCTTAATGAATTTTGAGTTTTCTAACTCATTACATTAGGTTACTGGTGTATGTGTTTTGTCTCTCAGCCCTGATCTATGATTAGGTTAAAAGCCTCTGAGTGAAGCATAGGTTTATTGGGTTCAATCAGGAAGGATATCTGCAAGTAGTGTAAGACATTTTTGACTATGTTTATGGCTTGGTTTCTCAGATGAATCTAGTAGTTGTTCTTGTATTTCATGTCTTCTTCAGGTATAATGCCCAATGGATAAGGCACTGATCATAAGCTAGTATCCCTTTTGCTGTTACATGTGTTGCATGATTGTTTACACTATGTAAGAAACATTAAATCAATGCCAGTTTTTCCCTTCATTTACATTTATGTATTATCATACCCAGTGATGGAGGATCAATGAACAATAGGTTCTTGTTTAGTATTCTCTCACTGTAATCATCTGTTGAAGGATTCAATATAGAAATAAGGGGCAGAGTTAGAACTATTAGTCAGAGTTATTTCTATTGAATCCGGTGTACCCACGTTGGTTTCATAGAGCCTGAAGCAGAAGAGGGAAAATCCATACCTATAGTTGGTCTGGTTGCCTATAGATTGCCCATATTTGGAATTAACCAATCCTTAATATCCATCATAGGCATATCGGTGTCTCTTTGAGTGTAAACTCCTTATTAGGAACCAACAAAATGGTGACTTTGCTGGGGAGAGTCTAGAAAAGAGTCAAATAAAAAATTAGTATTTGCAAAAAATTTCTCACCTAGTTGTCAGAGGTGGCTTTGATTTTCTCTGTTTGATCAGTGTTCCTCCTAATAAAAAGTGTGTATACCTAGTGTAGCTTTATGCTAGTTGGAAGAAGAAACAGTGAAACATTTTCCTCTCAAGGAGGTGGTGGCTTTGCATGACAAAGTTATCTAATGGAGCTTCAAGGTGAGCCCAAGATCTGCCCTGCCTTACAGCCAAAGGTCTTCTACTGCAAGATCTTCCTATGTATTTTTCAAGTTTTAAATGGTCCTTATAAAGTGATCAGGCACTAAAAGAAGGATAAGGTGTAAGCAGAGGTTAGCATACTTCAAGTTTTCAGTTGTAGTTTGGAAAAATTATTTGGAAGCATTGCATTAAGTTTAATAGATAAGTTGAATAAGGAACTTGCATTATTAGACCAAGGCATCCTTAGGGATTGCATAAGATTAGTAAGTTTGAAGATGGGGTGTAGAAAGGATTTATCTATATCCTTGTTCTATGATAGATTTTATGAAGTATATGATGAGCTTCTTGAGGATGTTGAGTTTCCTGAATTGGACTTCATTGGTTTATTCTTGGAACTTTGTTTTCCTGAGTTAACCAGTTGGTCAAATGCCTTGGGGGTGGAGTATTATAGATGTATCAAGGATTGGGTACTTGGTGATGTTGATCTTGAACTTGAGGATGCACTTGGGGCTTTGCTCAGTAGTGCTAATATTGAGAGTGATGAAATTTATGAAGGAGATGTGTCAGGTGTTGATACTCTTTCTTGCAGTCAGGAAAGTGATGCCTTTTCTCAGTATGGGACAGAAATTTTATGCAATCAGTCAGATGAGGAAGAGGATTGGATGGATGAAGGTACTGTTGATGATTGTATGGAAGAAGATGATTCTCTTGAGGATAGTTGTTCACTTCATAGTGAACAAATTTTAGATTTATTGTCTTGTGAGTATCTTAGGGATTCAGGGGGTGATGGCTCTAGGTTCTTACATCTAGCACACATTGATTTTGATATGGAGCACGAGTCAATGGGATTTGACTTTGACATGTGTGCCTCTTCTCCACTTCTTACCCCAGCACCACCAGTTAGCAACCCTATTTTATATGATGTGTCGGATGATGAGGTTGCCAGTGTTTTCTCAGTTTCAAGTGACTCGGTGGTCCCTGATATTATTTTGAGTACTAGTTGGGAGAGTTGTATAGATTTTGAATACTTTTCTAATCCTAAATCTATTGCCAGGCCATGGAAGGATGGCCTCTCAGCTACTCAAGCTTCACCATCTCATGGACAGGTTGATGTTTCTCTTCCCACCTATCAACATTTTTTGGTTTTGTCAAATGCTGACATGATGCAAGTGCTCCTATGTTTAATGATGATGTCCCATGTGATGAGTTCCCTCAGTGTTTGCATGAAGATCAGTATATCTTCTCCTTGGAGGTGCAAATTTCTAGTATGAATGGATCCAGTAGTGATTGCACTGACAGTTTGATAGAGCTAGAGAGTTTTTCTTTTTAGTTGGACAGTAAGCTTCCTGAATTTGGCAGTAAATTTGAAAGTGATTTATGTTGCAGCGCCTTCAGCATTTCCCTTTTTGACTGCAACATGCATGTGCCACAGCATTTTACAAATTGGTATGATTACCTTCCCAGCCCTCAGGAGAAGTGTGCTAGCAATCTTTGTTTTAAGCTTTTGAAAAGTGGATATAATTGTGTTCTATCACATGGAAGCAGAATTTTTAGTTTTCCCCTGTGGGATGGAGATGAAAATTACTTGTTTGATAGAGGCCAGTATTGATTATAATTTTGGGGCCTTGAGCCTGGTTGTAAATACTGTAAGTTTTTGTATAGTTTTTCCCTTTTTTATTGTGTGGTTTTCCTTCCTGTTCCCTACATTTTTTGAGTTCCCTGTTTTGGTCTAGTGGTTGGTCTACTCTCCCAGTGATTCTGAATCTTTGCCATGCCTATAGGAGGCATGCATCCCCAACTAGAGCCAATGTTAGACCATTTTTTGGTCATAGAAAAATCTTTTGAAAATGGCCTCCTCCTTACAAATGTTTTTGTTAAGTGTCCTGCCCCTATGTTCCTTGTGTTGTCACCAAGCTCTGGTCCAATTTGAATGTGCTGATTCATAAAACCTAGAAAGTTATTCAAATTTCAAGGTCTGCAAGAAATTGTTTTCAAATTCTACCATAGTGTCAAAAAACCATAGTGTTTTAAAAAATCCTATGTTTTTTCAACCTTTTTGGCCTACATAAAAACCCTTGATGTTTTCGGCTTCCTCGTTAACCTTTGTGTCATGTTGAAAATTCTGTGTTTTCGATCTTTCATGGAAAATACTATGTGTTTTCGACCTTGCATGTCTTCTTTTCTGTCGGCTCTCCTTGTTCTTTGTCTTAAGTGTGCAAGTGCAATGATGTGGGGCCAGAGGGAGGACATCAACGGTCAACGTGTGATCACATGGAATATTCTTTCCCCATGCGATCATGCGCCTACCGTCGATTTTGTCTGTTCCAGCGTTGCTTCTGTGAAATGGGCCCGGGAGATGCAGAGAAGGAGGTGGACATGTGGCAGCCTATGATTGGCTGTCGCATGGTCGCATAGACTAGTTTTTGGCTATGTGATCATGCGACCGCTTACCACGTGTCCTTGGGGCCCATTGCTAGAAAAGTGGTGGTTGCAGTTCCATGTTCTAGAAGGTGGTTACTTGGCGGCCTTTGGTTGGCTATTGCATGATCGCATAGCCCAATTTTTGGCTATGCGATCATGAAACCGGGTGCCACGTGGTGTTGGGGCCCGATGGGAAATGGTGACATGCTATGATCTGATTGGTGGCAATGTGCCAGGTGGCCAAGGGTTTGCAGGTGGGTCCTATGGTAGCTATGACTCGGTAGTTGCAATGAGTAGTGGTGTGACACATCACGTATGGTGGGCCCAGGTTTAAAGAGTGGCGGTTGTTGGCAGGGCTGAGGCATTGTGTTCACGAGTTGTCACATGTTCACATAACCTATTTTTAGGTTATGCGATCATGCGACCGGTTAGCACATGTCCTTGGTGCTTGTGGTGATGGTTGCAGTGGCGGTGACGTTAGCTGTGGTCTATGGGTGGTCGCATGTTTGCATAGCCCATTTTCAGGGTATGCGATCATGCGACAGGGTGCCACGTGTCCTGGGGCCCGTTTATGGCTGTTTGGTGGGCTCAGTGGCAGGTGGTGTCATGGTGCTCTTCAGTTGGTCCATGCTGGTGGAATGTTATGGTTTGAACATGGGCCCAGGTGGGGGATTTTCAGTGGTAACAAGCCAGTCGACAAGTTGCATGTTTGCAGCTTGTCGCATGTTTGCGTAAGCCAATTTCCCAGCTTACGAACATACGACAAACCCTGTTATGGCAGCGGTCTGGCGTCACCATTGCAGAATTAGCCCGAGGTGGTTGGGTAAATGGTTAAAAACACAAGCCCACTAGTTTGCATGGTGACCATTGCAGTTTGAGTTTGAATTTCTGAGAGACAGAGAGCACCATTTTATGGAATTGAATGCAGAAAGGACCCTGTTTGGTGAGAAGCGATTTGTAGTGTGGTCCAGGGTGCTTGACGGTTGATTGCAGAGGGATTTGTACCATGAGGAATGATTACAATCTTGGCTCAAGAAGTGTTTGCAGCTAGTTGATTGGACTATTTGAGCTTCATGCTATGGTCTAGTCCCTGTCTTGTCTGTGTTTACTCCTTGAGGGGGTTAGGTGGATTTCAAATTTGAAATGATCATGCTTGCATTGTAACCCTGGTATAAAGGGATTTTTGTAGTCATTTTTGAGGGGCTGGCTGAAAATTCTTGGCACAGGAAGCTCAAAAGCCAAGTGTGCATCCTTAGTCTAGGTTTTAACATTTTTGCTTCTGAATCAATACTAGGAAGAAAACTTATGTATCTTTTGCATATTGTCTATGGTATCACTGAATCAATTTGTAATACAGGGATTTGAACCCAAATACTTAATATAGTTTCTCATTCTTGGATCTCTCCTTCAGTTGTTCTTGATGAATTTTGAGTTTTCTAACTCATTGCATTAGGTTACTGGTGTATGTGTTTTGTCTCTCAACCCTGATCTAGGATTAGGTTAAAAGCCTCTGAGTGAAGCATAGGTTTATTGGGTTCAATCAGGAAGGATATCTGCAAGCAGTGTAAGACATGTTTGACTATGTTTATGGCTTGGTTTCTCAGATGAATCTAGTAGTTGTTCTTGTATTTCATGTCTGATTCAGGTATAATGCCCAATGGATAAGGCACTGATCATAAGCTAGTCTCCTTTTTGCTGTTACATGTGTAGCATGATTGTTTACAATATGCAAGAAACATTAAATCAATACCAGTTTTTCCCTTCATTTACATTTATGTATTGTCGTACCCAGTGATGGAGGATCAATGAACAATAGGTTCTTGTTTAGTATTCTCTCACTGTAATCATCTATTGAAAGATTCAATATAGAAATAAGGGGCAGAGTTAGAACTATTAGTCAGAGTTATTTCTATTGAATCCGGTGTACCCACATTGGTTTCGTCGAGCCAGAAGTAGAAGAGGGAAAATCCATACCTATAGTTGGTCTGGTTGCCTATAGATTGCCCACATTTGGAATTAACCAATCCTTAATATCCATCATAGGCATATCGGTGTCTCTTTGAGTGTAAAATCCTTATTAGGAACCAACAAAATGGCGACTCTACTGGGGAGAGTCTAGAAAAGAGTCAGATACAAAATTAGCATTTGCAAAAATTTTCTCAACTAGTTGTGAGTGGTGGCTTTAATTTTCTCTGTTTGATGAGTGTTCCTCCTAATAAATAGTGTGTATACCTGGTGTCACTTTGTGCTAGTTGGAAGAAGAAATAGTGAAAGATTTTTCTCTCAAGGAGGTGGTGGCTCTGCATGACAAAGTTAAATGATGGAGCTTCAAGGTGAGCCCAAGATCTGCCCTGCCTTCCAGCTAAAGGTCTTCTGCGGCAATATCTTCCTAGGTATTTTTCAAGGTTTAAATGTTCCTTATAAAGTGATCAGGCACTAAAATAAGGATAAGGTGTAAGCAGAGGTTAGCATACTTCAAGTTTTTAGTTGTAGTTTGGCAAAATTATGTGGAAGTATTGCATTTTTAATGGATAAGTTGAACAAGGAGCTTGCATTATTAGACCAAGGCATCCTTAGGGATTGCATAAGATTAGTAAGTTTGAAGGTGGGGTGTAGAAAGGATTTATCCATATCCTTGTTCTATGATAGATTTTGTGAATTATATGATGAGCTTCCTGAGGATGTTGAGTTTCTTGAATTGGACTTCATTGGTTTAATCCTGGAACTTTGTTTTCCTGAGTCAACCAGTTGGTCAAATGCCTTGTGGGAGGAGTATTATGGATGTATCAGCGATTGGGTACTTGGTGATGCTGATCTTGAACTTGAGGATGCACTTGGAGCTTTGCTTAGTAGTGCTGATATTGAGAGTGATGAAACTTATAAAGGAGATGTGTCAGGTGTTGACACTCTTTCTCGCAGTTAGGAAGGTGATGCCTTTTCTCAGTATGGGACAGAAAGTTTATGCAATCAGTCAGATGAGGAAGAGGATTGGATGGATGAAGGTAATGTTGATGATTGTATGGTAGAAGTATATGTTCTTGAGGATAGCTATTCACTTCACAGTGAACAAATTTTAGATTTATTGTCTTGTGAGTATCTTAGGGATTCAGGGGGTGATGGCTCTGGGTTCTTACATCCAGCACACAATGATTTTGATATGGAGCATGAGTCAATGGGATTTGACTTTGACATGTGTGCCTCTTCTCCCCTTCTTACCCTAGCACCACCAAGTAGCAACCCTATTTTATATGATGTGTCAGATGATGAGGTTGCCAGTGTTTTCTTAGTTTCAAGTGACTCGGTGGTCCCTGATATTGTTTTGAGTACTGGTTGGGAGAGTTGTATAGATTTTGAATCCTTTTCTGATTCTGAATATGTTGCTAGGCCATGGAAGGATGGTCTCTTAGCTACTCAAGCTTCACCATCTCATGGATAGGTTGATGTTTCTCTTCTCACCTATCAACATTTTTTGGTTTTGTCAAATGCTTACATGATGCAGAGTGATCCTATGTTTAATGATGGTGTCCCATGTGATGAGTTCCCTTAGTGTTTGCATGAAGATTAGTATATCTTCTCCTTGGGGGTGCAAATTTTTGGTATGAATGGATCCAGTAGTGATTGCATTGGTAGTTTTATAGAGTTGGAGAGTTTTTCTTTTCAGTCAGACAGTAAGCTTCCCGAATGTGGCGATAAATTTAAAAGTCATTTATGTTGCAGCTCCTTTAGCATTGCCCTTTTTGACTACCACATGCATGTGCCACAACATTTTTAGAATTGGTATGATTACCTTCCCAGCCCTTAGGAGAAATGTGCTAGCAATCTTTTTTTTAAGCTTTTGAAAAGTGGATATAATTGTGTTGTGTCACATGGAAGCAGAATTTTTAGTTTTCCCCTGTGGGATGGAGATGAAAACTACATGTTTGATAAAGGCAAGTATTGATTATAATTTTGGAGCCTTGAGCTTGGTTGTAAATATTGTAAATTTTTGTATAGTTTTTCCCTTTCCTGTTGTGTGCTTTTCCTTCCTCTTCCCTACATTTTTTGAGTTTCCTATTTTTGTCCACTGGTTGGTCTGCTCTCCCAGTGATCCTGAATCCTTGCCATGCCTACAGGAGGCATGCATCCCCAACTAGAGCCATTGTTAGGCCATTTTTGAGTCATAGCAAAATCCTTTGAAAATGGCCTCCTCCCTGCAAATATTTTTGTTAAGTGTCATGCCCTTGTGTTCCTTGTGTTGTCACCAAGCTCTGGTCCAATTTGCACATGCGGAATCATAAAACCCAAAAAGTTATTCGAATTTCAAGGTCTGCAAGAAATTGTTTTCAAATTCTACCACAGTGTCAAAAACCCATAGTGTTTTCAAAAATCCTATGTGTTTTCGATGTTTTTGGCTTCCTGGTTTACCTTTGTGTCATGTTGAAAATTCTGTGTGTTTTCAATCTTTCACCGAAAACACTATGTTTTGGACCTTGCACTTCTTCTTTCTGTCAGCTCTCCTTGTTCTTTGTCTTAAGTGTGCAAGTGTGACGATGTGGGGCCAGAGGGAGGACATCAACGGTTGGCATGTGATCTAATAGAATATTCTTTCCCCATGCGGTCATGAGTCTGCCATCAATTTTGTCTATTCCAATGTTGCTTCTATGAAATGGGCCCGGGAGATGCAGAGAAGGAGGCAGACATGTGGCAGCCTATGATTGGCTGTCACATGGTCGCATAGCCTAGTTTTTGGCTATGTGATCATGCGACCACTTGCCATGTGTCCTTGGGGCCCGTTGGGAGAAAGGTGGTGGTTGCATTTCCGTGGTCCCGGAGGCGGTTACGTGGCGGCCTTTGGTTGGCTGTCGCATGATCATATAGCCCAATTTTTGGCTATGCGATCATGCGACCAGGTGCCACATGGTGTTGGGGCCGATGGTAGATGGTGACGTGCTGTGTTCTTCTTGGTGCTAGTGTGCCAGGTGGCCAAGGGTTTCTAGGTGGGTCATGTGGTATGTATGACTCAGCAGTTGCAGGGAGTAGTGGCGTGACATGTGGCGTATAGCAGGCATAGGTTTAAGCAGTGGTAGTTGTTGGCAGGGTCGAGGCATTATGTTCACAGGTTGTCGCATGTTCGCATAACCCATTTCTAGGTTATGCGATCATGCGACCAGTTAGCATGTGTCCTTGGCAGTTGTGGTGATGGTTGCGGTGGCGGTTACGTTAGCTACGGTCTACGGGTGGTTACATGTTCGCGTAGCCCATTTCTGGGCTATGTGATCATGCGACAGGGTGCCATGTGTCCTTGGGCCCATTTGTGGCTGTTTGGTGGGCTCGGAGGTAGGTCGTGTCATGGCAGTCTTCGGTTGGTCTGTGTTGGCAGGATGTTATGGTTTGAACGCAGGCCCAGGTAGGGGATTTTCAATGGTAACAAGCCAGTCGACAGGTTGCATGTTTGTGGCTTATCGAATGTTCACATAAGCTAGTTTCCCTTCTTGCGAACATTCGACAAACCTTGTTATGGCAGCGGTCTGGCATGGCCATTGCGGAGTTAGCCTGAGGTGCTTGGGTAAAAGGTTAAAAACACAAGCCCACTAGTTTGCATTGTGACCGTTGCAGTTTGAGTTTGAATTTTTGAGAGACAAAGAGTACCATTTTATGGAATTGAATGTAGAAAGGACCCTATTTGGTGAGAAGCAATTTGTAGTGTGGTCCACAGTGCTTGACGGTTGATTGTAGAGGGATTTGTACTGTGAGGAATGATTACAATCTTAGCTCAAGAAGTGTTTGCAGCTAGTTGATTGGATTGTTTGAGCTTCATGTTGTGGTCCAGTCCTTGTCTTGTCTATGTTTACTCCTTGAGGGGGTTAGGTCGATTTTGAATTTGAAATGATCATGCTTGCGTTGTAACCCTGGTATAAAGGGATTTTTGTAATCATTTTTGAGGGGCTGGCTGGAAATTCTTGGCACAGGAAGCTGAAAAGCCAAGTGTGCATCCTTAGTCCAGGTTGTAACAATTTTGCTTCTTCTTCAATACTAGGAAGAAAACTTATGTATCTTTTGCATATTGTCTATGGTATCACTAAATCAGTTTGTAATACAGGGATTTGAACCCACATACTTAATATAGTTTCTCATTCTTGGATCTCTCCTCCAGTTGTTCTTGATGAATTTTGAGTTTTCTAACTCATTGCATTAGGTTACTGGTGTATGTGTTTTGTCTCTTAGCCCTGATCTAGGATTAGGTTAAAAGCCTCTGAGTGAAGCATAGATTTATTAGGTTCAATCAAGAAGGATATCTGCAAGCAGTGTAAGAGATGATTGACTATATTTATGGCTTGGTTTCTCAGATGAATCTAGTAGTTGTTCTTGTATTTCATGTTTGCTTCAGGTATAATTCCCAATAGATAAGGCACTCATCATAACCTAGTATCCCTTGTGCTGTTACTTGTGTTTCATAATTGTTTACACTCTGTAAGAAACATTAAATCAATACCAGTTTTTCCTTTCATTTACATTTATGTATTGTTCTACCTAGTGATGGAGGATCAATGAACAATAGGTTCTTGTTTAGTATTCTCTCACTGTAATCATCTGTTGAAGGATTCAATATAGAAATAAGGGGTAGAGTTAGAAATATCAATCAGAGTTATTTCTATTGAATCAGGTGTACCCGCCTTGGTTTGATAGAGCCAGAAGCAGAAGAGGGAAAATCCATCCCTATAATTGGTTTGGTTGCCTATAGATTGCCCACATTTGAAATTAACGAATCCTTAATATCCATCATAGGCATATCGGTGTCTCTTTGAGTGTAAAATCCTTATCAGGAACCAACAAAATGGTGACTCTACTGGGGAGAGTCGAGAAAAGAGTCAGATATAAAATTAGCATTTGCAAAATTTTTCTCACCTAGTTGTGAGTGGCAGCTTTGATTTTCTCCATTTGATCAGTGTTCCTCCTGATAAATAGTTTGTATATCTGGTGTAGCTTTGTGCTAGTTGGAAGAAGAAACAATGAAACATTTTCCACTCAAGAAGGTGGTGGCTCTGCATGACAAAGTTATCTGATGGAGCTTCAAGGTGAGCCCAAGATCTGCCCTACCTTCTAGCCAAAGGTCTTCTGCTGCAAGATCTTCCCAGGTAGTTTTCAAGTTTTAAATGTTCCTTATAAAGTGATCAAGCACTAAAAGAAGGATAAGGTGTAAGCAGAGGTTAGCATACTTTAAGGTTTTAGTTGTAGTTTGGCAAAATTATGTGGAAGTATTACATTAAGTTTAATGGATAAGTTGAATAAGGAGCTTGCATTATTAGACGAAGGCATCCTTAGGGATTGCATAAGATTAGTAAGTTTGAAAGCGGGGTATAGAAAGGATTTATCCATATCCTTGTTCTATGATAGATTTTGTGAAGTATATGATGAGCTTCCTGAGGATGTTGAGTTTCCTGAATTGGACTTTATTGGTTTATTCCTGGAACTTTGTTTTCTTGAGTCAACCAGTTGGTCAAATGCCTTGTGGGAGGAGTATTATGGATGTATCAGGGATTGGGTACTTGGTGATGCTGATCTTGAACTTGAGGATGCACTTGGGGTTTTTTCTCAGTAGTGCTGATATTGAGAGCGATGGAATTTATGGAGATGTGTCAGGTGTTGACACTCTTTCTTGCAGTCAGGAAAGTGATGCCTTTTCTCAGTATGGGACATAAAGTTTATGCAATAAGTCAGATGAGGAAGAGGATTGGATGGATGAAGTTACTGTTGATGATTGTATGCCAAAAGGTGATGTTCTTGAGGATAGTTGTTCACTTTACAGTGAACAAATTTTAGATTTATTGTCTTGTGAGTATCTTAGGGATTCAGGGGGTGATGACTCTGGGTTCTTACATCCAGCACACATTGATTTTGATATGGAGCATGAGTCAATGGGATTTGAATTTGACATGTGTTCCTCTTCTCCCCTTCTTAGCCTAGCACCACCATGCAGCAAACCTATTTTATATGATGTGTCAGATGATGAGGTTGCTAGTGTTTTCTTAGTTTCAAGTGACTTCGTGGTCCCTGATATTATTTTGAGTACTAGTTGGGAGAGTTGTATAGATTTTGAATCCTTTTCTGATTCTGAATATGTTGCTAGGCCATGGAAGGATGGTCTCTCAGCTACTCAAGCTTCACCATCTCATGGACAGGTTGATGTTTCTCTTCCCACCTATCAACATTTTTCAATTTGTCAAATGCTAACATGATGCAGAGTGCTCCTATGTTTAATGATGATGTCCCATGTGATGAGTTCCCTCAGTGTTTACATGAATATCAGTATATCTTCTCCTTGGA
Source organism: Chamaecyparis obtusa (assembly GCA_027943335.1). Taxonomy (NCBI): domain Eukaryota; kingdom Viridiplantae; phylum Streptophyta; class Pinopsida; order Cupressales; family Cupressaceae; genus Chamaecyparis; species Chamaecyparis obtusa. The sequence continues at coordinate 20,728 of BSBK01002261.1, forward strand.
GGTGCAAATTTCTTGTATGAATGGAACCAGTAGCGATTGCACTGACAGTTTGATAGAGCTGGAGAGTTTTTCTTTTCAGCCGGACCGTAAGCTTCCCGAATGTGGCGGTAAATTTGAAAGTGATTTATGTTGTAGCTCTTTCATCATTTCCCTTTTTGACTACAACATGCATGTGCCACAACATTTTTAGAATTGGTATGATTATCTTCCCAGCCCTCAGGAGAAATGTGCTAGCAATCTTTGTTTTAAGCTTTTGAAAAGTGGATATAATTATGTTTTGTCACATGGAAGCAAAGTTTTTAGTTTTCCCTTGTGGGATGGAAATGAAAACTACTTATTTGATAGAGGCAATTATTGATTATAATTTTGGGGCCTTGAGCCTGGTTGTAAGTACTATAAATTTTTGTATAGTTTTTCCCTTTCCTGTTGTGTGGTTTTCCTTCCTATTCCTTGCATTTTTTGAGTTCCCTATTTTTGTCCAGTGGTTGGTCTGTTCTCCCAGTGATTCTGAATCCTTGTCATGCCTGCAAGAGGCATGCATCTCCAACTAGAGCCACTGTTAGGATATTTTTTGGTCATAGCAAAATCCTTTGAAAATGGCTTCCTCCCTACAAATGTTTTTGTTAAGTGTCCTGCCCCTATCTTCCTTGTGTTGCCACCAAGCTCTGGTCCAATTTGTATGTGCTGAATCATACAAATCAGAAAGTTATTCGAATTTCAAGATCTGCAGAAAATAGTTTTCAAATTGTGCCACAATGTCGAAAACCCATAGTGTTTTCAAAAATACTGTGTGTTTTCAACCTTTTTGGCCTACATAAAAACCCTCAATTTTTTAAGCTTCCTGGTTTACCTTTGTGTCATGTTGAAAATTCTGTGTGTTTTCGATCTTTCACTGAAAACATTGTGTGTTTTCGACCTTGCATGTCTTCTTTTCTGCCAGCTCTCCTTGTTCTTTTTCTTAAGTGCACAAGTGCAACGATGTAGGGCTAGAGGGAGGAGATCAATGATCGGTGTGTGATCCCATGGAATATTCTTTCTGCATATGATCATGCACCTACCGTCGATTTGATCTATTCTAGTGTTGCTTCTATGAAATGGGGCCGGGAGATGCAGAGGAGGCGGGCATGTGGTAGCCTGTGATTGGCTGTTGCATGGTCGCATAGCCTAGTTTCTGGCTATGTGATCATGCGATCGCTTGCCATGTGTCCTTGGGGCCCATTAGCGGAAAGGTGGTGGTTGCAGTTTCGTGGTCCTGGAGGTAGTTACATGGTGGCCTTTGGTTGGCTGTCGCAAGATCGCATAGCCCAATTTTTGGCTATGCAATCATGCGACTGGGTGCCACATGGTGTTGGGGCCCGATGGAAGATGGTAACGTGTTGTGTTCCTATTGGTGCCAGTGTGGCAGGTGGCCAAGGGGTTGCAGGTGTGACTCAATGGTTGCAGTGAGTAGTGGCGTGACACGTGGCATATGGTGGGCCCAAGTTTAAGGAGTGGCAGTTGTTGGCAGGGCCGAGGCATTATGTTCACGGGTTGTTGCATGTTCGCATAACCTATTTCTGGGTTATGTGATCATGCGACCAGTTAGAATGTGTCCTTGGTGGTTACGGTGAGGGGTTGCAGTGGTGGTTATGTTAGCTATGGTCTGCGGGTGGTCGCATGTTCACGTAGCCCATTTTCAGGCTGTGTGATCATGCGATAGGGTGCCACCTATCTTGGGGCCCATTTGTAACTGTTTGGTGGGCTCAGTGGTAGGTGGTGTACTGGCAGTCTTCGGTTGGTCCGTGCTAGTGGGATGTTATGGTTTGAACACGGGCCCAAGTGGGGGATTTTCAGCGGTAACAAGCCAGTCGGCAGGTTGCATATTTGCGGCTTATCGCATGTTCGTGTAAGCTAGTTTCCCAGCTTCTGAACATGCAACAAACCCTATTATGGCAGCGGTCTGGCATTGACATTACGGAGTTAGCCCAACGTGCTTGGGTAAATGGTTAACAACACAAGCCCACTAGTTTGAATGGTGACCGTTACAGTTTGAGTTTGAATTTTTGAGAGACAGAGAGTACCATTTTATGGAATTGAATGCAGAAAGGACCCTGTTTGGTGAGAAGTGATTTGCAGTATGGTCCAGGGTGCTTGATGGTTGATTGCAAAGAGATTTGTACCGTGAGGAATGATTACAATCTTGGCTCGAGAAGTGTTTGCAGCTGGTTGATTGGACTGTTTGAGCTTCATGGTGTGGTGCAATCCTTGTCTTGTCTGTGTTTACTCCTTGAGGGGGTTAGGTGGATTTTGAATTTGAAATGATCGTGCTTGCATTGTAACCCTAGTATAAAGGGATTTTTGTAATCATTTTTGAGGGGCTGGCTAGAAATTCTTGGCACAGGAAGCTGAAAAGCCAAGTGTGCATCCTCAGTCTAGGTTGTAACATTTTTTCTTCTGCATCAATACTAGGAAGAAAACTTATGTATCTTTTGCATATTGTCTATGGTATCACTGAATCAGTTTGTAATACAGGGATTTGAACCCACATACTTAATATAGTTTCTCATTCTTGGATCTCTCCTTTAGTTGTTTTTAATGAATTTTGAGTTTTCTAACTCATTGCATTAGGTTACTGGTGTATGTGTTTTGTCTCTCAGCCCTGATCTAGGATTAGGTTAAAAGCCTCTTAGTGAAGCATAGATTTATTGGGTTTAATCAGGAAGGATATCTGCAAACAGTGTAAGAGATGTTTGACTATGTTTATGGCTTAGTTTCTTAGATGAATCTAGTAGTTGTTCTTGTATTTCATGTCTGCTTTAGGTATAATGCCCAATGGATAAGGCACTGATCATAAGCTAGTATTCCTTGTGTTGTTACATGTGTTGCATGATTGTTTACACTCTGCAAGAAACATTAAATCAATACCATTTTTTCCCTTCATTTACATTTATGTATTGTCCTACCTAGTGATGGAGGATCAATGAACAATAGGTTCTTGTTTAGTATTCTCTCATTGTAATCATGTGTTGAAGGATTCAATATAGAAATAAGGGGCAGAGTTAGAACTATCAGTCATAGTTATTTCTATTGAATTAGGTGTACCCACCTTGGTTTCACAGAGCAAGAAGCAGAAGAGGGAAAATCCATTCCTATAGTTGGTCCAATTGCCTATAGATTGCCCACATTTGGAATTAACTAATCCTTAATATCCATCATAGGCATATCGGTGTCTCTTTGAGTGTAAACTCCTTATCAGGAACCAAAAAAGTTCTCGGTGCATTAGTTAGCCCAAAAGGCATAACTAACCACTCATATAGTCCTTCCTTTGTCTTGAAGGTAGTCTTCCATTCATCTCCTTCTCTGATCCAAATCTGGTGATATCCACTCTTTAGATCTATCTTTGAGAAATACACAGCTCTACTCAAACAATCCATAATATCATCCATTTGTGGCAATGGAAACCTATACTTGATTGTGATCTTGTTTATTGCTCTGGAATCTATACACATCCTCCATTCTCCATTCTTCTTTAGTGCTAATACCGCTAGTACAGCATAGGGACTTAGACTCTCTCGAATCAACCCCTTCTGCAATAACTCATATACTTGTCTGTTCAACTCTTAACTTTCTGCTGGTGTCATTCTGTGTACTACCTTGTTTGGAAAATTGGCTCCTAGAATCAAATTCATCTGATGAATGATCTTCCTTACCAGTGGTAATCCATCAGGTACATTATTAGATACAATATCCTAAAACTCATTCAATAAATCTGCAACCTCTATAGGTACATCCTCTACTTCTTTACTAGCTTTTGGAATTAAAGAAAAATACACATGCTCATGCCTCATACCATCTAAAAATTTTCTTCCATCAACAAATGTTATTCTTGCATTACGACATACCTTTTCTTCAGTCTCCTTCAATGGCTTTAGCTTATGTCGCACGCTATCCTTTGTTAGGGAATAGGTATTTTCATGACAATCATGTACATCACATCTGTCAAACTACCACGTTCTACCCAACAACATATGACATGCATCCATAGATATGATATCACGTAGTACCTCATCTTGGTACCCGCTGATCTTGAACTTTACCAGGCACTGTTCACTGACCATGACCTTGTGGTCATCCTGCACCTAGGCAATCCGATATGGATGTGGGTGTTTCTATCTCTTGAGCTTCAACTTTGTCACCATCTCTTCTAACACAAAATTGACAGTGCTTCCACTATCGATAATCACATCACATCATTTACCCTCACACTTGCATCTAGTGTGAAACAAGCTCCTCCTTTGTTCAGGTTCATTCTCACTACTCAGCAGGACTCTTCTGTTGATCAATGTTTCTCCTCTTTCAGCATCTTCAAAATTTGAAGATCTAGCATCTACATCTACATGTGCCACTCTAGCTCGGCCTTCATTCCTCCTATCCATCCTTCCTTAGCATTGAGTACATTAAAATGCCCTGTGAGCTTCTCTACAGTGAAAACATATTCCACAGAAGCCTCCTCTTCCTGAACCTTGTCCTTTTCCTCTTCCTCTCTAATCTCTATTATTCTAATCTTGGAAATGATTGGAATTGTTTCCTCTTTGATTTTGACTGCTATTGGCCCCATCCTTCTTTTTCAAATCTTCATTTTGGCCTCCATATGACCGTCCACCAGATCTTCCACCGTGACCTCTTCCATTTTTTCTGCTCTTGAACTTCTTGTTCAGCTTTTCCTCTACTTTTAGAGAAAAATGGTATACCTCTTCAATACTATTCATTCGAACTAGATTCAGCTCCTCTTGAATGCTGGGTCTCACCCCATTAAGGTAACGAGCAACTTTCTCCTTATCAACTTTTGCATGGCCTATTTTGATGAGGATTCGATAGAACTTCTCTGTATACTCTTGAATAGATTATCTCGCTTGCTTCAAACTTTGCATTTTCTTTATTAGGTCAAGCTCATAATCAATAGAGATGAACTGTCACTTCAATTTATCCACCATCTGATCCCATCTTGTGATTTTATCTTTCCCTCTTCTATTTCACTCCAATTGAATCTCTTGCCACCAGATCTTCGCATGACCTTTCAGTCTGGCCTTCACAAATTTGACCCTATCAGGATTCTCTTAATGCTCACACTTGTCTCTGGAGCACTCTAACCATAGGTGTTACAACACCAGCTCTTTTGCCACATTCCCTTTGTGGAGGCATTTTTGCGATGCATGCTAAAACCCTAACCATGGTCCTGGTGCAAACTGTCTCATAGTCGGTGATCTATTTACACACTCAAGAACTCCTGCTCTGATACCACTTGATGAAGGGTGCTCCGCTTAATACCATAAAAACATAATAGAAACAGAGAAACAACAACAATATGCAAGAACACAAAATTGGCTTCTTATGATCTCCACAAATGTGGAATTACAAACTTTCAAAATTACAATATGAAAAGCCACATGGGCATTCCCTTACAATATTCTGTAGGACTAAGCCTCGAATCAATACCCAGATCTACTACCCAGAATTGTGCTAGACAACACTATGGACCTTCTTTATATAGGTGTTTTCACTGCCCGAGAAGGTTCCAGAAATTTAGCCCTCAGGGCTGACCAAACTTAGAATTATTTTATTTTTCAATTTATTACATCAAAGTCAGCTCAAAATAACTTTTGAAACCCGAACAAAAATTTTGAAGGAAAATTATTTTTTGCCATTTTAGGTGGCCCAACTTTCGGAGACCATAAGTCATCACCAATTGACTCGATTTACTATTATAACCCCATTTCAGAAATGCCACGAAGTGCTCTATAGGCTTGACTGGCGCAAGCACTTGTCACCCAAATTTTTGACCTCATGTGGGGCCTCTAAAGTCTTCAAAACTGAGTTCAAAGTTTTTGTACCCTGCTGCTAATACCAAAAATCTTCAATATCTTCAAAACTAGACCTGATCTAGCCATGAAACTTTTCTAGTAGGCTGATATGACCAAGATGAACCTCCACATGTAGAATCAGAACATTCTGAGATCGTAAGACCAACTTACTAAAAATAGCAAGTTTCCATAAATAGCAGCTCTACACAAGATAGCCCTTATTGAATACAAAAACATAAATATTTTTGGGTGATGCAAGATTGCTCTTACACCCAGGATGCTCCTGCATCAACTTAAATTGTTGATATTTAAAAAATAATATTACAATTATATATTCAATTTTAACCTATACAATAACTATTCAATAAATTAATAATACTATAAAGAAAATTGTAAAAATTACATTGTTGCAAACACAGCTTGGGACATTTCAAAGGTTGCAAATTGAAAACAAAACATTCAATCTTTTAGCCAAAACTGTCTTTCCCTCTTCATCAGTTTATTGTTCTATATTCCACAGAATTTCCAAGGCGTGGCACAATTTGTGGCAAGGACAATAATGAAATAGAGCATGATGTGAAGACTCATAGAGACCATAGCATTTCAAGCTCATGAATAGACAAGTCACATGTAAAAAAACTTGAAATTGCATTCCAATGTGATAAGGTACACACCCATTGAATATTTTGTAATTATACTTTTCAAAGATGCATGCTATCCAAAAAAAATTGTGAAGGTTAGATGGATTTGACGGAAGATTGTTGAATAGACAGATGAAAGACTCTGAAATTTCCAGCTTTGAATTCATTGAATTTGCATTGAAATTCACCCCAAAGTGAAAAATCGGGATAAGATTTCTGTGATCATCTTTCCACACCCTAAAAAATAATCAATTATTTAAAATTTTGTACCTTTATTTAATTTTTTCATCTATGTTGGTAGAAGTAATTTCTCCCACACATAGGCAATCAATGCAATCAGTTTAAATTGAAGTCCAGAGGATGTTTAGTGTTTGTTTTGACTTTCATAAATATCTGCACATAATTAAAACCATAATTGCCACATTTCCTAAAAACCAGCAAATAGTTGAAGACAATTTCCAATGCATTCACTAATAAAATGGTTGAATTCTTCCACTCATACTTTGTTCACAGCCCACATAGAATGTAGTTATAGAATCACATTTGTTTATGATTTACTTATGTTATGAGCAATCTTCTATATATATAGAGGCAATGTAATTAGTTTTTGGTATCAGTTAATTAAATCTTTGTCCTCCTTCAATCTGCTATAACAATTAAATCTTTATCCTCCTTCAATCTGCTATAACAGCAGTTACAATTTTTTGTTTACGATTTTGTCATATATAGATTTCTTGTTTATCAATCTATTTGAGCAATTGTCTTCATATGTAGCTACTGCAAGCTTTTGGTCTGCCCGCCCATATTGTATTTGGTATATCATAATCTCTGTCATGTTTTGGTGGGAAGATATGAAAAAATGTCAAAACTGATCCAAATCCTACTTTGCAGGGAGCCTAGAGACAATGAGGAGAATCGGAGTGTCTAGAAGTATGAATGGACCAAATTGTCGTGAAAAGGAATTGGTAAAAAATATAAAATTTAAGGTGTTAACAAAAGTTATATTTTACTACTAAAAAATTAAACAAATTCTTTAACTAAAAAATATTTTAAATTAAAAATAATAAAAATATTCACTAATAACAATTTAAGAACACTAATTCTATTTTAAAAAATATTCTAATTTCCTTTCAGTTAGAGAATATCATTTGTCAATGATTCAACTTATCAACAATTGTCCGTAACACAATCAGACACTTCCACTCTTCCCCTTTCTTTACTTCTACCCGTATTCCCTTCTTTATAGTTTTATACCACGCTAAACTAGGTATAATTTTTTTTAAGATAGTAATATTTCTCCTTACCTTTTGCGTAATTATATCTGCTCTCACATTCTACATTGTTATATGTCCCTATACCTGTGTTAGTTGTGGATTATTCCCTTTGATCTTCAACTTGCAGATTTACACTTTGGTGGATAATGTAAATAAAATCCTAACTCTATCACCACTCCAAAGTCTACAAAGAAGAGGGCCAACTAACAAGGATCAAAGGATCCTTCTACTCTTTGAGCTTCAATGCTTAGGCGGGTGTACCCTTGACTCACTTCTTCAAAGGAGTCTCAAAATGATGCACACAATGCCCAACACAAGTCTATAAAAGGTTTGTCAAATGAATGTCTATGTTTGTGTGGTTGTTAACCATGACTTCAAAAGAAAGGACCAGTGCCTTATCCTAGGTCTAAGAGTCACCCAGCCATATACTTCAACTAACTACCTTAAGTCAAACACAATGGAAACCAGAGTAAGTGCTTTGCCTATTACCCCTTTCCCTCAAGCACAAGGACATCAAATTCTATACTTGGCTGCAAACTCACTAAATTCACCTAGAAGACTTTAATACTAACTTTGTTAGAAACTCAAAGATGAATTCAAAATACTCTTTGTTTACCATACATTAAAACACTTTGTGACATTAACATATATGAGCTCAGAGACAAGCAAGAAGACATACACAAGATACAAGATTGGGATTCAAGAATGTTTTCCTTAACACAATCAGGATCAGCATACAATTGGCATGACACCAAGATGATAAAAAGGAACCAAATCAGACCTCTATCAGTATATTATAGTCAAAAACTAGAGACCAAAAGCACAAGATTTTGGAACCCCTACAAAATTCAAAATTCTGCAACTTATACCACCTAGTCATCTTGAAGTCTGCAACAAGCTACGGATGACTAGGGTTAGGGTTTCAACCACCCAACCTACTAGAAATGGTCTAAAATTTATTACAGAGGTGGGAAACACACAAAATCAAGAAAGAGGAAACTAGAACTGATCCTAATCATGAAAATATTCTCTGCAAGTACAAGGGATCACAAAACCAGGCTCAAAAGGACACCCTGCAACAAGCCTTGAGCACACAACTACAACGGTACAAGCTCTACAAACAATCCAGCCACACCCTGGAGCACACTGCAAATAGAAAACTAGTCACTTCTCAATGAACAGGGTCTACTTTGTAATGAATTCCATAAATTTGGTACTTTCTGGTCGCTAGAAGTTCTCAGAAAAATTTGAATTCAAACCACAACGGCTAAATCCTTGGCACCTGCAGAGAACAATGGCCCACATTCAAACTAAGACCAGCTTTAAAACACAGCCATCCGATCAAACCTCCTTCATGGCTTTAAGATCTTCCTCTAAAAGTGGCCCCACTAGACTTAGAGAATTGGTGACAAAGGATCTTCGCCAATTCGCTAAACATTTCACACTTTCGCTAAACAACTTAGCGACTTCCCGACTACTGTTCGCGCAATCGCTAGACAAACTAGTGAATCCTCTTATCTTTCCACAAATGCACAACCACATTAAATTTGTCGGCACCGTTAACTTCTTTATCCACTCTGCCAAACACTAGACTACACTTGGGCCTGCCAGATGCCACATGTCACCATTTCATTTGCAGTTGACGCTCAGTCATACTAACACGAAACCAACTTTCCTTAGGCGTCAAGATGAATGGCTGGCATAAGATTACAAAGGTCTAAAAAATCCCATGAGAATTTACACCAACCGTATGATCCATCCTCGTCACAGACCCCTCTAACAACGGCCTCACTTCTAAGCACATCTACATCGACCAATAAGAAACTTCCACCTGTGCAGACATGTCACATCAAACCCACTGGGGACAACAAACAACCTAGCAAGATGGAATAAAATCGAGGGATGGTGCATGATCTCAAAGGCTGAGAATATTCCTTGAGATTATACGCTGACCGTCGATTAAAAGTCTTTCACTACAGGCCCACCTGACAACAAATCCACCTCAGCACCACAGACACATGTCACCTGGTCGCATGATCGCATAGCTGAGAGAAAGGCTATGTGATCATGTGACAGCCAACCTAAAGTCACCACATCATCACCTCAGACCAACCAAACAGCAACCACCAACTGCCAGAAACTAGGACCCGCACAGCCAGGTGGCAAGCGGTCGCATGATCGCATGTCAGAAAAGTCTAACATGCAGCCATGCGACAGCCAATCAGAAAGAGCCCAGACCCACCATCCACATCGGACTTGCGCAGTTAGAGAAAATACCACAAATAGGGAACTAGTGCGAGGTCAGAAACACACAATGTTTTCGATGGAAAAGATTGAAAACACACAAGGCTTTCAACAGACCAAAAGATAAGCACACAAAAAGCAAGAAGCACAAGGTTGAAAACAACGAACGCCAAAAATATCATGGACTTTTGAAAACACTGTGGGTTTTTGACACTATGGAAGATTTTAAAAATGCTTCCCGCGGACCTTAGAATTTGAATATCTTTTTGGGTTTTGCACATTAGGAGATGCGGTCTAGGCTAGAGTAGGGTGACACACTAAAGAGCATGGGGCCAAGATTATACAACATGAAACACACATGGATCATCTTTGCAAATAAAAACTAAGACTGCAAGCTGGGTCAAGACCACAAAATAAAGACTGTAAGGGAAAAGGCCATTTTCCCAGGATTTTGCAATGACTGGAAAAATGGCCTAATAGTGGCTCTATCTTGGGATGTATGCCTCTTGTAGGCATAGCAAGGACCTAGAATCACTAGTTAAAGTAGACCAACCCATAGGACAAAAATGTAGAGAGCAAGGAGCAAGCAGGGAAAGACCAAGCAACAGGACCAAAAATCGACAGACCAGGGCAAAGCAGGGCAGGGGAAAGAAACTTATATATAGAGATTTACAAGATGTACAACCCTAACTACTGTTCATGGAAAATAGAGTATTTCAAATGAAATACTGCTTCAAGAATTGTCCATGAACTGGCAACTCTTGAATATCACCATTAAAATCCTTGATGATGTAAGAATCTTGGCCCCATTTCTCATGAATTAGATATGGCCCTAACCAGATGGGATCAAATTTACCATGCTTCCCCTTATCCTCCAATCTGGCATTTCAAACTAACACCAAATCACCAGGTTCAAACTTTCTGTCAATAGTCTTTTTATCATATAGATTCTTAACCTGTAACTGTAATTTGGCATTCCTTGCAACTGATTCTCTTCTAGTTTCATCCAATCTAATGAGGTCCTCAATTATCAACTACATCTCATCATCAATGTCATCATCATACAACTGCACAAACTTGTACATCTCCAACAAATTATTCTGAGGTATTCTAGCATGAATTCCATACACCAGGTCAAATGGTGCACAACCAACTGCCCTCTTCATAGTTACCCTATCAGCCCATAAAGCTAATGGAAGCTTTGAATTCCATGCCCTCTTATTCTTCTCCAGAATCCTCTTCAAGATTTTAATCAAACTCTTATTAGTAGATTCTTCCTGACCATTTCCTTGCAGATGATAAGGTGAGGAATTAGAAATCTGAATTCCCAAACCTTTGCAAATGTCCTTATATTTGGTAGACCTGAAGCACATATCATTGTCACTCACTATCCTCTCAGGGCACCCAAACCTTGTAACAATATTATTCATCAGAAAGTCAATTACCACCCTGCTAGTTGCATTCCTTGTAGGTACAACTTCTACCCACTTTGTAAAGTAATTAGTGGCAACTAAGATCCATGAATGTCCTCCACTTGACTGGTTTGGTATCTCCCCTATGAAATCAATTCCCCATTTCTAAAAAGGAGCTTGAACTTCTACTAGTTTTAATGGTACATTACCTGAAAACTTAAGCTTACCAGAGAACCTTTGACAAGCATCACATCTCCTTACCAATTGTTCTGCATCCTTGAAGATTGTGGGCCACCAAAATCCTGCTCTCAAGATCTTATAAGCAGTTTTTTTACCCATATAATGTCCACCACAAACTCTCTCATGTATCTCCTTCAACAATACATTAGCTTGATCCTCATCTACACATTTCAATAGTATGCAATAAATTTTTTTTCTATACAACTTACATTTCATAATTACATACTTAATGGCCTGTAACTTCAATGTCCTCTTTTGATTATCATTCATACTATCTGGACACCTCATGTTTCTCAAATAGTAAATAATATCCTGGTACCAAATACAATCATCCATATCACATGTATAATCAATTTAAGAATGATTTACCTAGTTTGCATCTAGATTGGATTGAGCCATCAACTTTGCCAATCCCTGTCCTCTAACCAATTTAGTGATCTAGATCTCAACATTGAATTCCTAGATCCTATTGATCCATCTGCATCTTCTTCCAGACACCTCTTGCTATGAGAAAATATCCTTCACAACTGCACTTGGCACAAAAGCAATCACAACTGCTCCCATCAAGTAACATCTAAAAGCCTTGATTGCCTTCACAAGTGCATAAGCTTTCTTCTCATTTATGTCATACTTTAATTCTACAGCCTACAAAGATTTACTAAAAAATGAAATAGGATGTTCAAAACCATCCTTATTCTTTTGTAACAAAACTGGAGCAATAGTATGAAAAGATGCAAAAGAAAAGATATGCATTGGGACACTATAATCAGATGCCTTTAGCACTGGTGCATCTTTGATAGCCTACTTGATATTCTTGAAAGCCTCATCATGCTCACCCTCCCAATTGATTACAGATCCCTTCTTCAACATCTTGAAAATAGGTCTAGTAACCTCTACAAAGTTTGTCACAAACCTCCTTAGAAAATTGACTTGACCAAAGAAGGACTGAATCCCTTTAACATTCTTTGGCCTCTGAATTTTATCAATTGTTGCTACCCTCTCTAGGTCAATTCTCACTCCTTGCTTCCCAACTAAGTGGCTAAGCAACTTGCCTTCTGTGACACCAAAAGTACATTTCCTTGGGTTTAATGAAATGCCAAATTCTAAGGCCCTCATAAATATTTTTTCTAAATGAGCACAATGGTCCTCTTCCTTCTTGGAATAGGCAGTTAAATCATCCTGATACACAACAAGGAAATCATTAATGAAATCTGAAAAGGCAACATCCATTGCCCTTTGAAAAGTAGCACTAGCATTTGTGAGACCAAAAGGCATTCTCACATAAACATATGTTCCCCAAGGTGTTGTAAAGGTTGTCTTGAATTGTTCTGATTACTTAACAATGACCTTATTGTAGCTAGAGAAACCATCCATCATTGACATCAATTCTGACCCGGTTACTCTCTGCAACATAGCTTCCATATTCGGCAAACAATAATTATCTTTCAATGAGCTGATGTTCAAATTTTTGAAGTCCACACAAAGCCTGATGTCACCATTCTTTTTTCTTAAAGGAACAAGATTTGACACCCAAGAAGAATGCCTTATAGGCTTGATAATGCCAGCATCTCTCAACTTCATTAATTCTTCTTGCATCTTGGGTGCCAAAGTAAGATTAATAGGCCTTTTCTTTTGCCAGAATGGTTTAGCATCTTCTCTTAATGGAATAACATGCTGAAATAAATCCTCTCTATAAACCTTTAGGTCATCATACGACCATGCAAAAACATGCCTGAATTTCCTCAATAATTCAACCAGAGGTCTCCTCACCTTTTGAGATATATCTCTACCAATGTATACTTTCTTAGGTGCCTCATGTGATCCAAGATTTATCTCCTCAAGATTAGTATGACCTTCTCCTTTGATATTCTTTTGAACTCTATCTTGGTTGTCAAAGACAGTCTCCAAAACAACAAGCCCCTTGGGTACCTTGTTAGTTCTAAGCTGAATGACCTCATTGCCTAAGACAACCTCCCTTCCTTTTATTGACTCAACCAAGGTTGATCAATCAAGTTCCTGACCATGATACTGATCCTCGCAATCCATAAACTTCAAAATATCATTATCATCATCAAAAACTTGTCAATTCTCAATATTGTTTGGTATCCTAGCCCTAGCCTGAATTTCAACTTTAGAAATACCAGAGAATGTAACATCATTAGGATTGATTGCAATATTGGCCAACAAGTAAGCCATCTTGTTGTTACTCCTATCCCTCCAGTCAATATTAAAGGCATCAAAATGCTTAATCAAATCCCACACTGCATTCCTATATTGTTTCAACCTTCTATTCTTGGAAGCATACACTGACTTGACTTGGGACACCACCAACTCAGAATCACCAATAACACTTATGCATTTTATACCATGCTTTTGTGCCAACCTCAGTCCTAACAACAAGGCCTCATATTCTGCTATATTGTTCATACAAAAGAAATTCAATGTGAAAGAGAACTTGTAGGTGTTTCCATTAGGAGAAATAAGTAAAATACCTGCTCATGCACCATCTTTGCAGTTTGCACCATCAAAGTACATGACCCACAAATCACCCTTCATAGAGTCAGCACCTACCTCAGTAGAAATAGGTGACAAAACAAGATCATTTTCAAATATAGGGATCTCTACCCTAAAAGCATTTACATTAGTATCCACAAAACATGTATTTTCATTATCTTTATTTCTCTCAATTATGTGGCATACTCTTGGCTCTCGTTCAATCTTGACAAATTGATCATCAATCTTGAAAGTTGCATAGGACAAATCACACTGTAAACTTCCACCCATGGCAGCACTCCATCTTCTAGATAGCAACATCCCATAATGAGGAGGGATATCCCCAACCAACACACTCATTGTTAGCTCTTTTTCTGGATATGCTACCAACCTATATGACATTGCATTGATAGTCCCAATGACTGGTACCTCCCTCTGATCCATTGCACAACATCTACCCTGCACTGTATCAACTTTAAGACCCAACCTTTCCATGATTTTGAAAGGCATGACAGTATTAGAGGCACCACTATCAATCATACAATTTCTTAATTTCATCCCATTCACAAGAACACTTAGGAAGAATGGGTCAATATTTTCAAGGCTGGCATTGACAAAACTGTCCAAATATATTGGAGGAATTTGAGACACAATTCCTTGAGCAGAAACATCCTTCAAAGCTTTATCCTAAGATCCATTGCATGAAGTATCATTTTTGTGAATATTACCAACCCATGCAATAGCCTTATGTTCACAATGTTTACTTTTTACATTCTTTAATTTCACCATGTGATCAACCTTTTATTTGTTCTCATCAGGTTCTTCAGAGTTGGTACTCTTTATAAACATTCCTGCAACGTTCTCATTTGTATTCCTTGCCACCATGCCTCTAGTTTGCACCTGGGCAATCATTTGTGTAGTAATCCTCTCCATCTCTTCTCTGGAAGGTCTTCTCAAATTTACTGGCTTGGGAGAAGAGTTCATGTTACATGTTTTCTGATCAATGCATTCACCATAAAAAAAAACCTCTTGATGAAAAAGAGCCTGATTATGTCTCTTCATATTCACATCTACTTCTTCATCAAAATCAGAATCATCT
The DNA here is from genome assembly GCA_027943335.1 of Chamaecyparis obtusa. Lineage (NCBI taxonomy): Eukaryota > Viridiplantae > Streptophyta > Pinopsida > Cupressales > Cupressaceae > Chamaecyparis > Chamaecyparis obtusa. The sequence continues at coordinate 35,971 of BSBK01002261.1, forward strand.
TCATATCCTAGACATGAAGAAGACATGTTGCAACCAACATCATCTTGTTCTTCTTCTTGTTCTATCTCCTCATTGCTACAATCTTGATTTGCAGCCATAGATTGTGCAACCACACAATGCTCTGCAGAATGAGGGGATTAGCATGCAACACACCAAGGTACATTCTCCATGACATTTATTGAAGCTTTATGTAGAGGGTCAGGGACACCTCTGTCATTATTTCCTCTTGCAGCAGAGACAATAGGCTTGCCATCTTTCCATTGGGTGTTGTAGGGGTAATTCTACAGTCTATTTTGCTTACTAAAATTGTTGTTGAACCAAGGACTTTCATTGGTAGGAGCATTGATGTTCCTATTTGCAAGTACCTTCAAATCCTTCAAAGCATTAAGCACCTTATCCAACTTATCTTCTTCCTACCTCCTATATCCAACATTCTTATCATTTTCTTTTTTGTGTTTCCTATCCCCAAACAACTTCGGGTCATCTCTCTTTCCACCCAACTTTCCTGATATTTTCATGTTGTTCTCAATATTGACAACAATCCTAAAAGCATCCCTAAGAGTTATTGGTTCTTTATCCCTCAATAAATATCCCATCTTCATATCAAATGCATTGAAGTATGTAGTCAGACAGACATTGTCATCCAACCACATGACTTGGAACAACTTGTGCATACCTTTCTGAAATCTCATGTTGAATTCAGCTGCAGACTCATTCTGATTCTTCCTTATGGTATTGAATTCATTCAACATGAAGCTAGCATTAGGCCTATCACCATACTGCTCAACATTTCTCAAAAGATTCTCAAGTATCAATACACTTATCAGGAAGCCTCTTAAACCAATCTCTAGCATCCTCTATTAGAGATTGAACAAATAATTTCATGACAAAATCCTCATGCTCTACCTCATAATCATTAAGTATATTGACAAATAACCTAAGATTCTCTTCACAACTAATAGCATTATTACCAGCAAACTTAGGTACCTTATCTCTAATATCATTTGGAAAAGCATTTCGATAGCTAGGAATTTCATCAAAACTTATTTTCCTATAGCCTTCTAATTGCATAGGTCTTCTTTGAAAGCTTGAACTAATGTTAACCCTAGGATCAACATTAGCATCTACATTTATCTGTACATTTGACTACTGCCTAGGATCTGCACTTATCCTAGCAGATGAAGAAGGAATAGAACTAGTAGCATTACTAAGTGGAATGGCAGTAGTCATAGATGGCATACCTAGTTCAGTCGCAGATGGGCCTAGAGCATTAGCTAAAGAAGCCCGCAAAAATTGGATCTTCCTTTTCTTTTTTGCAATGGGAGCATCAACCTTAGCTATCTCTAGTTCTCTTGCAAGGTCCTCATTTTCTTTTCTCCTTCTCTCCATTTCAGTGTCCTTATTTGAATCAGGTGGTGGGATCCCTGGTATTGTCACTAGTTTGCTTGCTTGGTCACCCACCATCTTCTACTTTCCTTTCTCATTAATAATAACAGCAGGTCTAGTGATCCTATGCCCATCCTTATCTTTAGGCAAAGGGACATAGCTTTGCACTTGTCTAACCACAGGGCTCTCATTTTCAAATTCATGATCCTACAATAAGCATTCTTGCTCAATCCTCAAGGAATCAAGATCACCAAACACATCATGTTGCAACATTTTAGGAGCAGAAGCAAGAATCTTATTCATTTCATTTATTTTTCTCAGAAGAGACTACCTCTCTATCAAAGCATTTATCTTTTTAGCCTCTCTCTCCTCCTATAATCTTTTATGTATGGCATCCTGCTCTACCAACTACAACCTTGGTGAATTCAAATCATCAGGATCAACCATAATGTCATCAGAACCAGATGACACATCCATATCAGGAAGATTTTGATATGGGAAGTGAACTTGCCTATGTCTCATGGGTTCTCCTTTGAATTGATCTTCATCAAGATCCAGGTCAACCTCCAAACCTGCATCTTTGTTTTGTTCATTCTGACCTATAGGCAATGGACCTTTGTCATGAAATGCAGCCTCAGGGGTATCATAAAATCTCTCTTCAGAGTGACCACCTTCTGATCTAGATACTCTATTTTGCGAACCATCCTCACTTGAGGATACATGTGGTCTTCTAGCTTTAGCATTTCTCTGTTCTCTTATGGGAGCACTAGTAGGCTCACCATTCCTTCTAATCCATCTCTTGTTTCCCTATCTAGGTGATTGCTCCAGAGTGACCTTTGGATTCTTTCTAACATATGACCTAGTATTTCTTCTTTTTTCCATGCTTCTTCAATATGTTGCACTGGTTCAAAGCTTTGAGTCGCCACCCACCTAGATGGGAAATCCTTGAAACACATAGGAAAACAAGAACACACTTATACCTTTCTCTCTAGATTCTCCCCAGTAGAATCACTGAATCTTAACAAATGCATATCTTCATAGTTGTCCCCAGTAGAGTCACCATTTTGTTGGTTGTGGATTATTCCCTTTGATCTTCAACTTGCAGATTTACACTTTGGTGGATAATGTAAATAAGATCCTGACTCTATCACCACTCCAAAGTCCACAAGGAAGAGGGCCAACTGACAAGGATCAAAGGATCCTTCTACTCTTTGAGCTTCAATGCTCAGGCGGGTGTACACTTGACTCACTTCTTGAAAGGAGTCTCAAAATGATGCACACAATGCTCAACACAAGTCTATAAAAGGTTTATCAAATGAATGTTTATGTTTGTGTGGTTGCTAACCATGACTTCAAAAGAAAGGACCAGTACCTTATCCCAGGGCTAAGAGTCACCCAACCGTATACTTCAACTAAATACCTTAAGTCAAACACAATGAAAACTAGAGTAAGTGCTTTGCCTATTACCCCTTTCCCTCAAGCACAAGGACATCAAATTCTATACCTGGCCGCAAACTCACTGAATTCACCTTGAAGACTTTAATCCTAACTTTGTTAGAAACTCAAAAATGAATTCAAAATACTCTTTGTTTACCATACATTAACACACTTTGTGACATTAACATATATGAGCTCAGAGACAAGCAAGAAGACATACACAAGATACAAGATTTGGATTCAAGAATGTTTTCCTTAACACAATCAGGATCAACATACAATTGGCATGACACCAAGATGATAAAAAGGCACCAAATTAGACCTCTATCAGTATATTACAGTAAAAAATTAGGGACCAAAAGCACAAGATTTTGGAACCCCTGCAAAATCTAAAATTATGCAACTTATACCCCCTAGTCATCTTGAAATCTGTAATAAGCTACAGATGACTAGGGTTAGGGTTTCAACCACCCAACCTACTGGAAACGGTCTAAAAGTTATTACAGGGGTGGGAAAGACATGAAATTAGGAAAGAGGAAACTAGAATTGATCCCTAATCATGAAAATATTCTTTGCAAGTACAAGGGATCACAAAATCGGGCTCAAAAGGACACCCTGCAACAAGCCTTGAGTAGACAACTGCAATGGTACAAGCTCTGCAAACAATCCAACCACACCGCAAATAGAAAACCAGTCACTTCTCACCGAACAATGTCTACTCTGTAATGAATTCCATAAATTTGGTACTTTCTGGTCATTGGAAGGTCTTAGAAAAATTTAAATTCGAACCACAACGGCTAAATCCTTGGCACCTGCAAAGAACAATGACCCACATTCAAACTGAGACCAGCTTTAAAACACAGCCATCCAATCAAACCTCCTTCGTGGCTTTAAGATCTTCCTCTAAAAGTGGCCCCACTAGACTTAGCGAATTGGTGACAAAGGACCTTCACCAATTCGCTAAACATTTCACACTTTTGCTAAACAACTTAGTGACTTCCCGACTACCGTTCGCACAATCGCCAGACAAACTAGTGAATCCTCTTATCTTTTCGCGAATGTGCGACCACACTAAATTTTTCAGCACCATTAACTTTTTTATCCACTCTGCCAAACACTAAACTGTACTTGGGCCCGCCAGATGCCACATGTCACCATTTCATTTGTAGTTCACGCCTGGTCATACTGACACGGGACCAACTTTTCTTAGGCGTCAAGATGAATGCCTCGCATAAGATCGCAAAGGTTTGACAAATCCCATGAGAACTTACGCCAGCAATAGGATCCATCCTCATCATAGACCCCTCTGACAATAGCCCCACTTTTGAGCACATCCATGTCGACCAATAAGAAACCTCCACCTGCGCAGACATGTCACACCAGACCCATTGCAGACAACAGACAACCTGGCAAGATGGAATAAAATCGATGGATGGCGCATGATCTCAAAGGCTGAGAATATTCCTTGAGATTATATGTCGACCGTCAATTAAAAGTCTTTCACTGTGGGCTCGCCTGACAATTAATCCACCTCAGCACCGTGAACATGTGTCACCCGGTCGCATGATCACATAGTCAAGAGAAAGGCTATGCGATCATGTGACAGCCAACCCAAAGCTGCCACATCATCACCTCAGACCAACCAAACAGCAACTACCAACTACCAAAAATTGGGACCCGCACGACCAGGTGGCAAGCGGTCGCATGATCGCATGTCAGAAAAGTCTGACTTGCGCAGTTAGAGAAAACACCACAAACAGGGAACTAGTGCGAGGTCGGAAACACACAATGTTTTTGATAGAAAAGATCAAAAATACACAAGGCTTTCAACAGATCGAAAGATAAGTGCACAAAAAGTAGGAAGCACAGGGTCAAAAACAATGAAGGTCGAAAACATCATGGACTTTTAAAAATACTGTGGGTTTTCGACACTGTGGCAGATTTTAAAAATGCTTCCCGCAGACCTTAGAATTTGAATATCTTTCTGGGTTTTGCACATTAGGAGATGCGGTCTGGGCTGGAGTAGGGTGACACACTAAAGAGCACGGGGCCAAGAGCATACAACATGAAACACACACGGATCATTTTTACAAGTAAAAATTGAGACTGCAAGCCGGGTAGAGACCACAAAACAAAGACTGCAAGGAAAAAAGCCATTGTCCTAAGATTTTGCAATGACTGGAAAAATAGCCTAACAACCTGTATATCTCACTGGATGTTCTAATATTGTGATTATCCATTCTCCTTCACGCACCTTATATTTGTGACCATACATATAAAATGCTCTATTTATATCCTCTACCCAAGTGGAATTACCAACCACAACCACAAAGCATACAATAACAGTACTCAATTCGAACCACTTGGAATTAGTTTCATGAGTACAAATTTCAGTCACTCTATCGACGCTAATATTAGCATCACAAAATAGATCTATGTTTAGACTTGACTCCGCTCCATCCACTACCTTTCCAATCATCTCCATTCCCTTCAATGGCACGCACTGAAATATAAAACAAAACATTCTTAGTTCGTTCATGGTAAATTCATTTAAATTGCACACCACTCAAATATTCCTTGTGAAAATATGGAGTATCTTGTAGAAGTAGAAAAAATGACAAAAGCAAAGCACAAGGTCAATAGCGAAATAAAATAACGAGTATGTTAAAAATGATATTGACGAAATCATTACCTTCAACTCTTGAATGCAATTCCATATAACTGCATTGCTGCAATAACAAAGTGCAATCCATTGTAATGTATGCAACTCTTCGGTACCAGATATGTTATGCACCTTCTTAGAAGATCCAATCTCAATCACTTCCAAGTAGCTCAGTCTGGCTAAACTTCGCAATTGCTCAAGCTTCGGACAATTTTTGATAATCAGCTGTGTAAGCTTTGGAAGATCGCCGGTTCCTGCCACTGACACACTTTTCAATTTCTTACAGTCACTCAATTGAAGATATTCTATCTCCACACATCCTTCAATTATAATCCTCTCGAGACAACTTGAACTTTTAATATTTGGCATGGCATTAAGCTTCGGGCAGTCACGAATCGTTAATTCTACGAGCTTCTTATAATTGAACCCTATTGTTTTCAACTTTGGACAACCATTCAACATAAAATATCTCAAATATACCCCTTCATCAAATGTTATGCTCTTCAGAAGCTTTATACCACTAAAACTGAGGTTCTCAAAGACTAGACGACTGCATTCAGAAATTTCTAATTCTACAAGGCTTGCGAGATTATATATTCCTGACACACTTTTCAAATGACTACAGTTTCAAATGTAAATATTTTCTAGGGAGGTCAGAAGCTCTAGCCTCAGCTCTTCAAGTGCCAAACATCCCCAAATTTGTAGCTCTTTCAGCTACGAGAGCGCCTGAAATTGGAGATAAATTAGTGTAAAGCTCTCAATGGTTAAAAAGAATATCCTAGAGACAGGCATAGTTCCGCCAAACCATTTAAGGAGATTCATTAATTTGACTGAGAAGATCAAACTACCTGTGTATGACTCTCCCACAATGTTTTAAATCCTCCATGCTTGATTTCCAGAAACCGCAAATTTTGAAGAGGAATCCATGCAGGAATTCTCGGTCCTTTGAAAATGCCGTCAATCTAGAGCACCATAGTAAGGAAGCGGATGTCCCAAAGAAAGTATCTGGTTGGCCTAAGAAGAATTTAACTCGACAACCCATGGCCTTGTCAACAAAGGAATGGAAACACCTCATATTGGTTTTGGCGAGTATAGTTCTGAAACCCATTTTCTCCTACACGTACAAAAGCAGCTCAGATTTCTGTTTATGTAATAGCAAGTTAGAATTTGAAATATTACAATCCTAAGGAGAAGTCTAAAGGGATAACAGGCATACCAAAGATTGAAGATCTTGAGGACACCACAGTCGATGAGGAGGACTGAGCTCATATTCCATTTCTCTTCCCAAGTCCCTTAGATGGTTATGCATTTTCAAGTAAGGTCTCCAATTACCAAAATCTTCTTTTTCTAGAAGACACTTATCTTTAAGGCCCCGTTTGTTCGCGGGAATACGATCGGAATTGGTGGTGATGGTTCCCATTTTTCTTCAAATATTTTGTTTGTTTTGCTTATTTTCAATTCGGGTTTTAATGCCCAAAACCCAGTTTAGGCCCAAAAACGGGTGGCAACGTCTTCCGACCCAAGAGGTGGAATTCAAAATCAAAATCTGAATTTGGAAAAAATCATTGCAAATTTAATAAAACCGTCAGGTCTGCATATTCCAGGATAAGGAATGGGGTTTTGAAAATGGGGTTTCATATCTTCCACACTCGCTTCCGCAACCCACTCTGCAACGGTCGACCGCTCCCGCTCTGCATTGTTCGACTGCTCCCGCTCAGCAACATTCAACTCCCACTCTGCAACGTTCAAACGCTCCTGCTTTGCAACGTTCGGCATGAAAAAGGTAAGTGGAAAATATACAATGCCATTTCATTTGCTCATCATTTTCATTTTTTGTTTGTGACCCACACTCAGACCCTAAGACCATACTTATTATTAAACCCTACCATTTGTTGTTTTTTTTTCTGAAAATGATAGTAGGGTTTAGTATTCCTTGTGGTGTTTCACATTCATGTGTCTATCTATTTAGTTGTTTTTCTTAAGTCTGCTAGGATACATTTCTATCTTATTTTACATGAGATCCGCACTTCAGGATTCTCATTATTCTTGTTCGCCACATTTTGTCTCCATAGAGTTGCAGCCAATGATTCCCGTTGTTCTTTGTTCACTACATTTTGTCTTCATTTCTATTGTTAGCTAGATCGTAAAATCAAAAAGTATGCTCTATTTATGTATGTAGTTATTATAATATGAGTGCAATCAAAATTAATACAGTGTTGTTTTGATCTCTGTTGTCTGCACAGTACAGTGGATTTTATATTTTCTTTAATTTCTAAATTAGGCTAAATGCAATTGTTTTCCTCTTAGGCTCTTAGGCTAAAATTAGAGATAGCTAAAAACTTTAATAGAAGTCTTTTATAAGCATTCAAGTACTATCTTAGAATTAAGAAAAAATGGACATTACAGCCATTTATAGCCCACATGTTTTTAGCTATATCTAATTTTTGACCAAGGTGCTTTTCTAGAAAACCTATTTTTAGATCTCTATTTTTGGATCTCTTCACAAGCTAAAGATTCTATTAAACATATTGTTAGCTTGTAGTAATTTTTAATTATCACTTAACAATTAGTGAAAGCTTTATATTATACTAGTTGTAGCTCTGAATTCACTTCCTCAGTCTGGCTTGTAACACTATGTCTATGTTGAAGAGGTAAATTAAAGATGGTGGCTTTGCATGTCATTCCACTCTTTTGGTTTATCAAGCCTATTTATTGTTTAAATATATTCAATCCTTGAGTACTTGCACTTCAATTTTGTACTTTTAGGTAAATAGCATAAGTCTAGTAATCATAAAGTTTCATTTCAATCAGAAAGCATAAAAATCTGTCTTCAGTGAAAGAGTGTATTAGCCTTTTGCCCTAATAATTCAAAAAAGAAAAATTTAGTTTATTCAACATGAATGTGAACTACCTAGAAATCATTGTATTTGAAAATAGTAATTTAATAGTCTGTAGATCAGGTTAATTTTTGTTTATAAAGAGCTTCCCCTTCTGATTTGAAGTGCAGTTCTATTGCACATTAGTTCCTTATTGTGTCACACTGAAAGGTATAAATGAGAACACTAACAAAAAATCAAAGACTAATGAGAGAAACATTTGGAATCATTGTAGCTGTATATGTTGCTTTTTAGGTGTGTTGATGTGTTGCAAGTCTTCCACTTGCAATTTGAAGTAGCATGATGTGGCAAAAGGTTTGGCATTGAGCCTAACCTATGAAGAACCCTTTGGACTTGTGCACCAAATTAGATTGATTCAGTTGAGCTAGGCACTAAAAAAAGTGTTCTCTAAGATGCCACTGACCAACTAACAGGGCGGCACTGAAGCGAAGTGCCATTTGAGACTATGACAAGGATTGCCAATGTACTTTGATGTTTGTTGTTTACAACATGCATGAAGCTATGTAGTACTGCTAGCATTGTAATGTCCCTTGCTAGAATTCTTGGATATCTAGGACATATATCCTATAATCATATAATTAATCTTACTATTGCTGCTATTTCTGATGGCAAATTTTGATATACTCTAAATGACTCGGTCTTACATGTGCACTTAGTGCATTAGGATCTCTATTAAATCTAATAAGACTAATTTCAAATGGTCTCAATGTTCAATAGCTTCCTCTGATTCAAATGGATCCAAAGCTTCCCAAAATGATCTGATTTATCTCCTCATTCCTTTTATTGAATAGTTGTTCCATTCTCCATAGTGCTGGTTATTAATAGTTTATGATGGCTTTTCCTAGTCTCTTGTACAGAAGAATGAAATTATATTTCACATCCTTCACTTTTTGAGCTATATAATTTCATTCTTGGACAGAAGAATGCAAGAGGTAAGCTATATTTTAAGACACTCGTTGAGCTACAAAATAATAAATTATATTTCTCATCCTTCACTTTTTGAGCTATAATATTTCAAGTATGTATATGAACTGCAATTATTTCAAGTATAATGTTAACTTCAATAGTTCTATGTCAGAACTATAAATGCCAAAATGAAAAGCATCAAATTTTTCCCCTTTGGGGATACAATAAAGTCTCCACAGGACACTAGCCATTAAGTTTTAGCAATTTTGAATCAAACAAGGATTTTATTTTTATATACAAATTGAGATCCACAACACCCTCATGAAAAATTCACCAGGACCAGTTTCCATGTTGAAGAGGGAAGCTGAAAGTAAAATAGTTGGTTCCATTCATTAAAGCTCAGAATGTGCAACATCCTCAAACAACAGACTAATAAAGCCATTCAAACCATGGCCTACAACATTCTAAACAAATCATACTAGATCATAAATGGCCAGGAATGAAGAGCACTTGCCAGATTTGTGCTCTTGATCAAACAAATAGTAGAAGAATGCTCCTTGCGTGGAGATGTTTATAAATAACCTCGTAAGACATGATTGAACCTTCCTTGAAGATAATTGTTCTTTCTAATATTTTATAAGTTCAATATTCTCTTCCCGTAGTCAACATATAAACCTAGCAAGGGTTAGAGATAAATAAGTAGAAAGCAACTAATTTTAAGATCCAAAATTGTCTCATCTTTCTCCAGATTAAGATACAAACTTCCAAGAGCATGAACTTTGGAGCACAACTCTGTGTTGCTGGCATCCAGAGCTAGATAAAAAGGTTAAGGATTAATCCAAGAAATTTTTAGTAGATTCCTCTTTGAGTTTCATTTTGAACTTTGCTTTGGCAGGTGGTGTTGAGGTTGCAAGGTTTCAATACTATGAATGCATAATTTTAGAAGCGTGGTCTTAGGGTCTGAGTGTGGGTCACAAACAAAAAATGCCAATGGGGAATTAAAACTAGGTTTTGGGCATTAAAACCCAAATTGAAAATAAGCAAAATAGCAAAATTGTAAATCTCATTGATAATTGTACAGAGCCTACTATCTCTAAAATTGTATAGAGCCTAATTGTGAGGAATGGTTAAGGAGATCGACAATGATGACATCACGAAGATTAGAGAGGTGAAGATCAAAATGATGTTGGATATTAGATAATCAAAGGTGAATGAATCCACTGTTGTGATGAACATTTAAAGACCTCAAGCATACTGTTTTATCCATCTTTCTTGAGGTGCCTTATAGAAAACTGGATAAAATAGTATGCTTGATATTTTAATTGTATATTGTTTGGAAAGAATTAAAATATCAAGCATACTATTTTATCCATCTTTCTTGAGGTGCCTTTGGAAAGAATTAAAATATCAACTAGTATGCTTGATAAAATAGTGTGCTTGATAATTTAACTTTATATTGTTTGGAAATAATTAAAATATCAAGCATACTATATGTTTAGTTTTCTCTAATCTAGTTTAGCTTAGCTTCTTCCTGAGTTTGTATGTTTAGTTTTCTTTGGTCTAGTTTCCAATCACTCTCAATGGAAAATAGAAAATTTTAAATTGTCCACAAGATGTACTTTTAGGGAACACTCGGTTCATACTGGATATCTCCTTACTGATATCGTTGTGCTTGTCCACATTTCAGGCCATTGATGGATCCTATTAAGAATATTGATGTTCTAGGATGGGTAGCTATGGAGACCCAATATTCTCTTTTTCTCATAGCTCTTATTGCCTATGTTGCCATAGCCAGAGTAGTGGTAGTCTGAGAAGGTAGAGCATGTAAATGAAGAAGACAAGGAAATTCTTTTTATAGAATGGTTATTTAATACAATGATGTGGATTGTCATGATCAAATATGCATGAGTAGGGGAGCCTTCTTTCATCTAGCTACTATCCTAAGGTTGAAAGGAACCTTGAGAGATACGATACACTTGACGTTAGAAGAACAACATGTGATGTTCCTCCACACCATTTTCCACAATCTGAGGAACCGCAAGATTGCCCACAACTTTGGGAACTCAGTAGAGACAATTAGAAGATACTTCCACAAGGTGTTGAGGGCTATCTTAGGACTCCACCAAGATTTCTTTATACCACCTAGTCCAAATACTCCTAAAATTAGTGGGAAGGAACATTTTGATCCATTCTTCAAGGTAATTGTTGTGTTGTTACAAATTTCTTGTATGGATTTTTATCCTTATCATATTATTGCTTGACCGTAGAATTGATGATAGTATCATATTGTATAGGATTGTGTTGGAGAAATCGATGGAACCCATATACTAGTCACTATCGATGTCGACATGTAGGGTAAATATCATGATAGAAAAGGCAACCTGTCACAAAATGTTATGGGTGTGTGTTCCTTCGATCATAAGTTTCAGTACTGCCTTGCTGGTTGGGAAGGGTCTACTGTGGATAGTCATGTTTTGGCTTCATCTCTGTCAAGAGAAGATCCTCTTGTTGTTCCCCCTGGTAAGCCAAATCATAGTTTAATAGACTCAAGGGTACAATCAATGTTTCAAGTTTTAATAATATACTTTATTTATGCAGGAAAATATTTTCTAGTGGATGCTAGATATCCCAATGCACCTGGATTTCTTGCTCTTTATCGATGTACATGATACCACCTAAAGGAGTTTTCAAGATAGAATCCAATAAACTCTCCAAAAGAGTTTTTCAACCATCGACACTCCTCTCTTAGAAACTCAATAGAGTGTACATTTGGTATTCTCAAGTAGTGTTTTCCAATCTTGAGGCATGCCATGTCTTATCCTATCATGACACAATCCCATATTGTATTGGCATGTTGCATACTACACAACTACATTACATTAGAGGATGGCATTCCATCAGAAATTGCCACCGAAAAGCAAGATGACCGTGATGGGATAGATGTACTAGTACTAGAGACATATGGGTTGTCTCAACATGATAGAGATGAGTGGCCATAGTTCTGAGATGATATAGAAAGTAGAATGTGGTAATAGAAACCATGAAATTGGTAACAACAACCAAATATCTTCTTCCTCTAAGAAGATAGTGTGGAGTAAGGAAATGGAAAGAAAGTTTCTAAACTTTCTCATTGAGCAAGTATAGTGTTGGTTAACAGTTTGTCCTCTTCAAGATTTCTAATCTTTGACTCTTGAAATGCCCAATGAAAGAGAACAAGAGGATGTCACCAACAATTGGGTCAGTGTATCCTACAATCACTGCCCTCTGAATTTTGTAGGTACAGCTCCCTGATATGAATGGTATTCAGTGAATTATGTTTTTATATATGATCACCAGTTTGTTCTTTAGGTGTTTTTAACCAAATCACTCATAGACATGAGCAATTCAGGCAAGGATTTTATGTTTACTAACTTCTAACTCTAGTCTACCTACTTTAACCATGCAAAATCTACTAAGGAGAACAGGAGCAGAATCATGCATAGATGACAAATGGAATTTTTTTTAACTACAACTTCTGTTATGAAATGGAATCCATACATACATTAAAGCTCTACACATGATTGTACTTTCTATTCAAAATGCAACTATCTAACTGAAATGAATAACAGAAGAGATATACACACCAAGTAAATGGAATCACTTGACTACAATTACAAAGTTGAAATGGCATCCAATCTATCATTATAGCTTATGCATAACTGTTCATACTATCCACATGCAAATGAACCTACAGTGGAAGAACAAAACTAGAAAAAAACCAAGCACTGTAAATGGAATTACTACTGCTTCATTATCTAGTTTGCCGACCTCCAATACTGAGCTCTTCTTAGAATTTATAGATTTACCATACATTTAACTTCCAATAGCCAATGACCTTCTATATTCTTCGAATACAAAGAGACAGAAAACAATGAAAGAGACTCTTCCGATTTGAGAAATTGAAAAGTCGCCAAATATAAAACTCTTCATTTCCATCTGAGTCTATTGGGTTGCTAAAGTCGCTTCAACTCCAGAGGCATATAATCAGAGAACAAAGAAACTTTTGGAAATGAAATGACATCATACTAATCACAGCTATCATCAAAGATAATCTCAAATTTCAAAATGAGACTGTAACAGGAGGATTCTTCATTGTATACAGGTTCCACATAGATTGAAGTACCTTTTTCATTTGAAGCATTAAACAAAACTGAAAGATGATTACCTGAATTCAAGACTTCAGTACCTGAAATGATTATAGAAGATTCTCTCAACGCTTGTTCATTTTCCATTTCAAACTCATAAATGTCTTCATCTAATCTTTTATCCTCATCATGATGTTTTCAACAATTCATTAATCATTGACACTCATAAAACATCCACTGTGGCATCGACTTCTTTAACTACATTCCTGGATGACTTATTAATCTCTTGTTGTAGTTTATCTTTCTGCTTCAAGATCAAACTCTATTGCAAATGCATTACTTTTTCCAGCCATTTTAACTGCACCACTATTTGTTTCTATGTATATTACATCACCTACTATTACTTTTCCTTTATCAGAGCATCATATATTGTTGGATCTAGCTTTAATTGTTTGATGCCTTTCATAGTTTTCAGTTCGATAATGACATGAATAATACTCTACCCATAACCACCTGTTGTGTTCTTTGTGTTACTCGAACAAGCTTCACTTTGTATCCCATCTTGTCAATCATGTCTTTCAGGATATGATATTCTGTTGGTTTAGCAACTTGTAAATCATGCGATGCTACTAGCTCATGTTCATACAAGAATATCATTATCATTATTCCTTCCTGAGTAAAACACATACTCTCAATCAAGAACACCCATTTATACTTGTAACTTCCTGATCATTATACTTTATTAGAGCTTCTTTCTCCATCTTCAGGATATAAGAAGTTCTCAACCTGCCGACGTTTTAGGTATATAAAAAAAAATTCATTTTGGCCATCTTTATCTCAGGGAGAATAGACTTTCAAACCTGATTACATCAATGGACCACAATTCATCATATGAAAATGCATAAACAAACTAGTGCGCTTAATTATGCTTCCTTCTTCATCACCTCTAAACAATAATACATGTGTCCCTTAATACTCTGCATCGTAAATATTTTATTCTGATATTACAATCACTGCAAAGCCTCTGTGACATCATCACGGCAATGTGACAGTCGTAGATTAACCTTTGAGAAGAACTGACTCATAGATGACTCGAACCCACCACCAGACATGCATCCTCATCTCGCTGACCGAAGGTAGAAAAAGGTAATGGGCCCGCATGACAGGTGTTGTTATGTCGCTATACCGCATGGCATAGTTGTCGAGCATCTTTTCATAACGAGATAGCGAGCACCGTCAGATCTGAGATTGCATATACGATGGCCGTTGATTTAGAAAAGGAGAAACTACACTGGGCCCGCATATATAAGATTTTTTTTGTTTGACCTTTACACTATAGAAAATAGGAGATATTATTTTAAAGTCTCTAATTAGTTTTCCTATTTTCTTTTTGATAGCCCAAACTAATCAACTTATATATTGATGTCCTTCAAACTTTCACATTGGTCAAAAAATAGGATGAAGTCCCCTGTTTATTTTCATCATATTGAATTTATTTATAACTTCAAATAAACAAAATACTTTGGAAGCCTTTGCATTATATTTTCAGGTACTTCAAGATAAATCAAAACAACTTCAATCTTTAATGTCTTGAATTTGAGCATCTAAACCTCCATGATAAATTTCATATGAAGTCCAACTGAGGTGACAATATCATGTTTGCATCCATCTATTCAGCAATCCCTGAAGAACATTTCACCATCACCTTTCATCTGCAAAAGATCATCAATGAGAGCACCATTTTCCTTTGCCAGATTTGGGATCTATAACCTACCCAATGTAAAAAGATCTTAACAACATCCCACCCGGTTAGAAAATGGAAGCAGTATGAAGGGAAAACCTAGCAAAGAAAGCCTACCTAAGAACAAATTAGACCTAGACTCAAACCGACTTGACTTGAACAGATTGGCTTGATATGACCAAAATTGCCAGAAAATGGGAGACTGAAAGTCAGGTAACAGCTGGCTCCAACTGGGGATTTAAGCATTACCATGCTTAAAATAACTCAAGCAATCTCTGGTTTCGCACAAAGAAGGCTGGCAACTTGACAAGGCTAAACTAAACTAAGGAAACAACAGCAAAAGAAAAACAACTACTAAACTAAGACACAAAAGAACACCTACCTAACTAACTACTACGCAGGGTTTACCTGCTCTTCAATTATGCATCTGGTATAACTTCAAATCCTACCCATTATAGGAAAATGGCAGGGACTCTCCAGAAGGATATGCCAACTTAAAGGAGTTATTCTGATTAGCCTGCACAACTTGGAATGGACCTTTCCACAGGGATTGAAATTTTGAATGCATCCCTTTAGCTTCATGTCTTTTATCCCACAGTAAGACTAAATCTCCTTCAACAAATTTCCTTGGCCTGGCTCTTTTGTCAAATAACTTCTTAACTCTATTCTGATGCTCAGTTATTCTATCAACCATTTCTTCCCTCTCCTCCTACAATTTGGTCAAGTACAGGATTCTTCTCTAGGCCATCTCTGAAAACATCATCCTCAATAACAGTCTTCAATTTACATGCTGCAAGCTCTAAAGGTAAAGGTAGATTTGCTTCAACTCCATACACTAACTCAAAAGGAGATATACCTATGGCTCTTTTAGGTGTAGTTCTATCTACCCATAAGGCATCATGCAATTTCTTGTGCCAATTCCTCTGATTGTCATCCACTAACTTCTTCATAATGTTAATCAAGTTCTTGTTACTTGATTCTGCTTGCCCGTTCCCTTGGGGAAAGTAATCTGAGGAATGTCCTATTTGAATCCCATAATCATAACAAAATGAAACAATTTCAGAGGATGAGAAATATGAAGCATTATCCATAATCAGTTTTGTAGGTACTCCAAACCTAACCAAAATTTGTTCTTTAATAAATTCACAAACTGCATCAGAAGTGGTTTTCTTCATAGGCTTAGCTTCCACCCACTTGCTAAAGTAGTCAGTAGCAGTCAAAATATAAGAATGACCTTGACTTGATGGAGGATTAAGTGGACCAATAAAATCTAGACCCCACTGTTGAAAAGGAGCATCAATTACAACTGGTTTCAATGGTAGGGCTGCCAATTGAGGTTTACCTGAAAATAGCCTGCATTTCTCACATTTTACTACCCATTTGTAAGCATCTTTAAACATTCCAGGCCAATAGTAGCACTACCTTAGGATCTTGAATGTTGTAACAGTAGAGGAAAAATGTCATCCACATGCCTCATCATGAAAAGTCTTCAACAATTGCACTTTCTGCCCTTTATCCACACACCTAAGAAAAGTACCATCTATTGCCTTCTTATAAAGAACATCTTCATAAATAACATACTTGAGGGCTTTGTTTTTCAGATCTCTCCTTTGTTTGGCTGTCAATCCCTCTAGGCACTCACCATATGTCATAAAATAAGCAATATTTGAAAACCAAGGATCTTGTAAACTCACCATCAGCACCTTATGATCACTCTTCTCATCTGGCTGACTTTCTGCTATGGCTTTACAAAGTGCATTCCCCCTCACCAATTTAGTTGGTCTAATATCAATGTCATACTCCTGAACCTTGGCAATCCAAGATCCTCTATTATTGCCACCAACTTCTTGCTGAGTCAGAATGCTCTTTACTACTGCATCAGGCACATAAACAACTGAATGTGAGTGAAGAACATAGAATCTAAAATTTTTCAATGCCCTTGCCATAGCATAAGCATGTTTTTCAATTTGGGAATACTTCAACTCATGGTTTTTCAGAGGTATGCTCATGAAGGCAATTGGAGCTTGTATCCCCTCCTTGTTTTCTTGCATCAGTATTGCAGACATGGTGTGTTGAGATGCATAACAATATAAAATGAACTCCTTTGTATAATCAGGGTGTACTAATACAGGAGCATTGGCTATTGCATTTTTTATGTCCTCAAAAGACTTCTTACCATCACTAGTCCATTTGAAAGATTGATTTCCCTTCATCATATCAACAATGCTTTTCACAATTTCAAAAAATTCAGGCACAAATCTTCTTAAAAAGTTAACTTGTCCAAAGAAAGATTTAATTCCAGTTTTACTTAAAGGTAAACTTAACTGTTGAATAGCTTTAATTCTATCTGGATCAATCTTAACCCCTTCTTGAGAAACAATGTGTCCAAGAAGTTTACCTTCAGTAACACAAAATACAGATTTCTTTGGATTTAAAGAAATATCTTGGTCTCTACACCTCTGTAGGACTTTGGCAAGATCTCTGATGTGATTTTTACTCTGCTTAGAGAAAATAGTTAAATCATCAAGATACATCACAATAATCTTATTTTTGAGATCACCAAAAGACAAATCCATAGCCCTTTGAAATGTTGCACCTGTATTAATCAATCCAAAAGGCATTCTATTATAAGCAAAAGTGCCCAATGGTGTTGTGAAAGCTGTCTTGTATTTATCTGATTCATCCACTTGAATTTGGTTGTAACCTGAAAATCCATCCAACATAGACATCATCTCTGAACCTGCAACAATCTGTAACAAATGGTCCATGTTTGGTAATGCATAGTTATCCTTGAGAGAAGCCTGATTTAGATTTCTGAAATCCACACAAATCCTTATCTCTCCATTCTTCTTCCTCACAGGGACAATATTTGCAATCCAAGTGGAGTGATGAATAGGATATATGATTTTTGCTTTCAACATCTTATCAATCTCCTTAAAAATTGTTCCTTCTATCAAAGGGTTATAGTTTCTTTGTTTCTGCTTGACAGGAACTACCCCGGGCTTTAGAGGAATTGTGTGCCTAAACTCACCATTCATAAATTTTTTGAGACCCTCATAATCCCAAGCAAAAACATCTTGATATTCTACCAATAACTCTTTGATCTTACTCCTTTCTTCAATGGAACAACACTTCCCAATATTAATCATTTTTTAACAAACTTCAGTCCCTATGTTGATTCCATCAAACTCTCCACAAATCTTTTCCTTTTCATTCCTTTCTCTCTTAATATAAGCATCATGCTTATCAAAAAGCTTTTCTAAAGATACAAAATGAGAAAGGATTTTATTACCTTTTTATTGAATGATTCCTTCTTTTGATTCTTCCTCCTCAATCAGTGACTGCTCATCTTTATCATCTTCAAAGCACATATTGACAAAAGAACCTGACCCCTCTAGAAACTGCTGAATATGTTTATCATTATCAAAAACTTGCCATGATTCTTCATTATCAGGTACCTTTGGCCTAAAAAGAACTTCCATTCTATATAACTCATCTTTAAATTCAGGATGAGGTAACAATAATGAAGCAGAGACAGCTAATGAATCAGCTATTGAATTCTGGTCTCTAGGAACTGAAACTATTGAGAATGCATCAAAACTTTCCATCTCATCCCATACTTTGTTTCTGTAATTCCTTAATCTATTATTTTTCATAGAATATAAATTTCTTACCTGCCTTACTACAAGTTCAGCATCACCTTGTACCTTAAGCAACTTTACTCCTTTCTATTTTGCAATTTCCATTCCAAGGAGAAGAGCTTCATACTCTGCAGTGTTGTTAGTGTTTTTAAAATTCAACTTGTAAGCTAGATGTGTGAATTCTCCATCAGGTGCAATTAAGCCTACTCCTACTCCTGAGCCTGCCTTAGCACAACTACCATCAAATTGCATTATCCATAATTGTTTCGAATCTGCCTCTACTGTCTCTTCTTGAGCATTAGGTACGTCATATGTTATCATGTAATTACCAAACTGCATTTCTTGATATAAAATCTAAGATTTAGGATCATATGATTTCAAAACAGTAAATTTAGCCTTACCTTCAGGTTCAAGCTTTACTTTCTTATTCCCAACTTGAATGTAGGCAGATGACCAATCAAGTTTAATCTCTCCTGCCAAGCCCTTGCAAAAACTCCTACTAAGCAACATACCATAGCTTTCAGGAATGTCAGCAACAAGAATTGTAAGCTTTAATCTCTTAGAAGGATATGCAACCAAAGCAACTTGTGCATCCTTGATCTGACCTATCAGAGGTACTTGCTTGGCATCCATTGAATAGCACTTTCCAAAGACCTTGGTTAGAGGTAGCCCTAGAGCTTTTGCCACTGGTGGGGGCATGACATTATCAGATGCTCCAGAGTCAATAATGCAATTGCTTAATCTATTTCCATTGATAAATAGAGACACATAAAAAGGCTCTAGTTTAGAATTGGAACAAGTAGCATTGACAGTACATTCTTCTTCTTGAAATAGCCTAGGAATAGAGTAATCATCTTCTATCAAATCACCTTTGTTTGTACTGACCTCTCTTTTATCACTAACATGAGAATTAACATTAACACTTCTTTCATTTCTACAGTGATCCATCAATCTTTTAGATTGATCAGAATGAGATTTCAAGTAATCCATAACAGATATTTCAATCTTTGTTTCTTCACAAAATTGCACAATATCAAAAGAGTTAGGCAACTTATCTTTTTGTGCAGAGCTAGATGCTGAATTATCATTTTTATCCACCTTTTGAGAAGGTGTCTGATTCTTGGCAGGAAGACCATTGGAATTTTGATTTTTGTTTTTCTGACCTCTGGTCATGACAGTTAATTGAGGTCCATCTAGAGTAGCAAAACAGTTACCTCCATTTTCTAAGTCAGATTCATACTCACAATATGAATTTACAGAGCCGCCATGGTGAGCATGGTCTTCATCATCCTCTGGGTATTCTATTCTTTTCACTTCTTCTCCTCTTAATTGTAGATATCTAATCATATCTTCACAAGTGTTGCCATCATGATCTGTAGTTACATGGAAAGTACATGAATTTTGACCTCTTGGAGTAGCTTCAATGGCTAGTCTTTGTTGAGGAGCAGGAAGCTACAAATTCTTGTTTCCATTTTGATATCTTGACACATCTTGGTAAGGCTGATATGAAGGATAGAAAGGTTTAGCTATTTGCTTCTTCAATGCAATTAGTTCATTTGATAATTTCTGCAACATAGCCTCAGTGTTACCCGAAGTACTTGGCACATTACTTCAGGATGTAGTCTCATATTCTTTCTTCCATGTACCTGAGGCAATCATGTCATCCTCCATCTCCTCTGCTAGTGTTTGTGTAGCTTGCAAGGTAGCTACATTAGCTCTTCTCAACTGATATCCCAATTCAGGAGGCATAGAACTTATATAGAAAGTTTTTTGATTATCTTCTTTAGGAGCACTAGCAGTAGGTATTCTTTTAATCAATTTATTAAATTTAGCATTAAAGTCCCTCATTGAAAGGGAGGGTTCCTTCTTAATTTGTGCTAATTGCAGTAATAGAACTTGGGCATCTTCTGTGCTTTTATATCTTCCTTCAAACTTTTGTTTCATTGTATCCCAACCAGTGATACAACCTGCTGGCAAGTCTTGAAACCATTCAGCTGCATCACCTACCAAAGTGTCAACAAACATTCTAACTGCCACATCCTCATGTTGAGGATTTACAACACTGCAAGCTTTGTGAAATGCACTAAGATGTTGCTCAGTAGAGACAGTGCCATCACCATTAAACTTTGGAAAATTCTTTCTTGAAGCTTTAGGCAAATCATGATTAGCAGCTAGATTCAGAGGTCCAATGGCATTACCCCAAGGCACAGCCATATTTACTAACTTTGTGTTCTGATGAGAAACTTGAAATGAGACTAAGATAGGGATTGCAATACCGTGAAGGATCAGAGAATCACAAGTAGCAGAAATAGGATTTCTTTTAGCAGGAGGTGTTGATGATTTACTTCTCCTTACTCTGAATGGAATTATAGTAGAAACCTGAATTTCTTTCAATTTGTGATCTTCAATCTCTTCTCTTATTTTGGTCCTTCCTTTTCTTTCAAGATTCTCTAATATAGGGAAATTTTCTACCTCTAATTGCTCATAAACAGAATCAGTTTCCCCTTCTTTCTTTGCAATCCTGGTGAATTTGGGATCCAGGATGCCTTAAATTTCTAAGAAAAACCTCAAGATATTATCCTTTTTGCAAAGCCTTCCCCAGTAGAGTTGCCAAAAACTATTGGTTAACAGTTTGTCCTCTTCAAGATTTCTAATCTTTGACTCTTGAAATGCCCAATGAAAGAGAACAAGACGATGTCACCAACAATTGGGTCAGTGTATCCTACAATCACTGCCCTCTGAATTTTGTAGGTACAGCTCCCTGATATGAATGGCATTCAGTGAATTATATTTTGATATCTGATCACCAGTTTGTTCTTTAGGTGTTTTTAACCAAATCACTCATAGACATGAGCAATTTAGGCAAGGATTTTATGTTTACTAACTTCTAACTCTAGTCTACCTACTTTAACCATGCAAAATCTACTAAGGAGAATAGGAGCAGAATCATGCATAGATGACAAATGGAATTGTTTTTAACTGCAACTACTTTTATGAAATGGAATCCATACATACATTACAGCTCTACACATGATTGTACTTTCTGTTCAAAATGCAACTATCTAACTGAAATGAATAGCAGAAGAGATATACACACCAAGTAAATGGAATCACTTGACTGCAATTACAAAGTTGAAATGGCATCCAATCTATCATTATAGCTTATGCATAACTGTTCATACTATCTACATGCAAATGAACCTATAGTGGAAGAACAAAACTAGAAAAAAACCAAGCACTGTAAATGGAATTACTACTGCTTCATTATCTAGTTTGCCGACCTCCAATACTGAGCTCTTCTTAGAATTTATAGATTTACCATACATTTAACTTCTAATAGCCAATGACCTTCTATCTTCTTCGAATACAAAGAGACAGAAAACAATGAAAGAGACTCTTCCGAATTGAGAAATTGAAAAGTCACCAAATATAAAACTCTTCATTTCCATCTGAGTCTATTGGGTTGCTGAAGTCGCTTCAACTCAGGAGGCATATAATCAGAGAACAAAGAAACTTTTGGAAATGAAATGACATCATACTGATCATAGTTATCATCATAGATAATCTCAAATTTCAAAATGAGACTGTAATAAGAGGATTCTTCATTGTATACAGGTTCCACATAGATTGAAGTACCTTTTTCATTTGAACCATTAAACAAAACTGAAAGATGATTACCTGAATTCAAGACTTCAGTACCTGAAATGATTATAGAAGATTCACTCAACACTTGTTCATTTTCCATTTCAAACTCATAAATGTCTTCATCTAATCTTTTATCCTCATCATGATGTTTTCAACAATTCATTAATCATTGACACTCATAAAACATCCACTGTGGCATCGACTTCTTTAACTACATTCCTAGATGACTTATTAATCTCTTGTTGTAGTTTATCTTTCTGCTTCAAGATCAAACTCTGTTGCATATGCATTACTTTTTCCAGCCATTTTAACTGCACCACTATTTGTTTCTATGTATATTACATCACCTACTATTACTTTTCCTTTATCAGAGCATCATATATTGTTGGATCTAGCTTTAATTGTTTGATGCCTTTCACAATTTTCAGTTCGATAATAAAATGAATAATACTCTACCCATAACCACCTATTGTGTTCTCTGTGTTACTCGAACAAGCTTCACTTTGTATCCCATCTTGTCGATCATGTCTTCTAGGATATGATATTCTGTTGGTTTAGCAACTTGTAAATCATGCGATGCTGCCAGCTCATGTTCATACAAGAATATCATTATCTTTATTCCTTCCTGAGTAAAACACATACTCTCAATCAAGAACACTCGTTTATACTTGTAACTACCCGATCATTATACTTTATTAGAGCTTCTTTCTCCATCTTCAGGATATAAGAAGTTCTCAACCTGTCGACGTTTCAGGTATATGAAAAAAAATTCATTTTGGCCATCTTTATCTCAGGGATAATAGACTTTCAAACCTGATTACATCAACGGACCACAATTCATCATATGAAAATGCATAAACAAACCAGTGCGCTTAATTATGCTTCCTTCTTCATCACCTCTGAATAATAATACATGTGTCCCTTAATACTCTGCATCGTAAATATTTTATTCTGATATTACAATCACCGCAAAGCCTCTGTGACATCATCACGGCAATGCGACAGTCGTAGATTAACCTTTGAGAAGAACTGACTCGTAGATGACTTGGACCCACCACCAGACACGCATCCTCATCTCGCTGACCGAAGGTAGAAAACGGTAATGGGCCCACATGACAGGTGTTGTTATGTCGCTATACCGCAAGGCATAGTTGTCGAGCATCTTTTCATAACGAGATAGCGAGCACCGTCAGATCTGAGATTGCATATACGATGGCCATTGATTTAGAAAAGGAGAAACTGCACTGGGCCCGCATATATAAGATTTTTTTTGTTTGACCTTTACACTGTAGAAAATAGGAGATATTATTTTAAAGTCTCTAATTATTTTTCCTATTTTCTTTTTGATAGCCCAAACTAATCAACTTATATATTGATGTCCTTCGAACTGTCACATTGGTCAAAAAATAGGATGAAGTCCCCTGTTTATTTTCATCATATTGAATTTATTTATAACTTCAAATAAACAAAATACTTTGGAAGCCTTTGCATTATATTTTCAGGTACTTCAAGATAAATCAAAACAACTTCAATCTTTAATTTCTTGAATTTGAGCATCTAAACCTCCATGATAAATTTCATATGAAGTCCAGCTGCAGTGACAATATCATGTCTGCATCCATCTATTCAGCAATCCTTGAAGAACATTTCACCATCACCTTTCATCTGCAAAAGATCATCAATGAGAGCACCATTTTCCTTTGCCAGATTTGGGATCTATAACCTACCCAATGTAAAAAGATCTTAACAACATCCCACCCGGTTAGAAAATGGAAGCAGTATGAAGGGAAAACTTGGCAAAGAAAGCCTACCTAAGAACAAATTAGACCTAGACTCAAACCGACTTGACTTGAACAGACTGGCTTGATATGACCAAAATTGCCAGAAAATGGGAGACTGAAAGTCAGGTAACATATAGCTAGGTAGAAAAGGTGATGGAGGTTTCAAAAAAGAAGCATGGACCTCCATTGAGAGGAGGTTCAACAATGATATGAACCTAAATTTATCTAAGGACAATTTCAAACATAAGCTGAAAACATGGAAACTAGCATATAGAGTCATGAAGGAGCTAAGAAATACAAGTGGCTTCACCTGGAATGAGGCAACTCAGTGCATGGATGTTGAGGATAGCGTACGGGATGAGCTTCTCAATGTAGGGTGATCTCTCTACTATTTTGATGGAAATAATATTTCCTTCTTATAAAGTACGTAAAGAAAGACAAAGAATCTAATCCATTTGTTTATGCCAACATGTAGAGATGAGAGTTCAAAAATGCCAAAGTGTATAAGAGGCAACCCTTCCAATACTTTAATTAACTGGGTGTAATTGTGGGTAATGACATTGCTGAAGGCAATACAGCTACAACAACCCTTGAGATTGAAGAAGGGAACCCTTTGGAAGACCCATACAATGTGCAAGATGAAGAGGATAGTGCCATTGATTTGGACGATGACCCTTATCAATGCACTCCAAGTGCAAGTGGTAGAGGAACCCCTACATCATTAGTCATAGGGGGGGGGAAGGAGGAGGAAGGCAAGTGTAGCTGCTACATTGGATTCCATGTGTGAAACAATGAAGAAAATAAAAGAGGGCATGAGCAATGTGCACCTTCACAAAATTGATACATCTACTCATGAGAATGCTTTGACGGATGCATACAGCACTCTCAAATCCATCCCTCATTTGAGTCGAGCTATATTCCTGAGGGTATGTGACACCTTCATGGTTGAGTGTGAAAGAGCCAAAGGGTTCTTGTTGATGAGTGAGGACAAGAGAGTGGGCTGGATTGCAGCCACATATGGTGGATTATAGTTATTCTGTACATACTTTATCATAGTTGTTCACATACACTGTTGATTGTTTATGATTGTTTATGGTAGATGATTGTCACTTTATCAAACTTTATCATGATTTTCTACATACTTTATCAAATACACAATGTCATTTCTAGATACAGATATGTCAAGACCTTAACAATGTTAGAAAGCTTGGTTATCTTGTGCTTAAAAATGTTTTAGATATGTCAAGACCTTATGCTCAATGCCCTTGAGATCACATTGATGCTTTGTGATGTGCTCCTAGATGCTCTACCACTAGTTGTAATTCCTATCGACCTTTTGGATTGTGTTCTTGATAAGGACTCCTCTAAGACAATGGTATATCCTATTGTATTGCTGCTTGGATAATGGGACCTCACTATGACATGGTTTTTTTTGATAAAATGTCAAGCTTTCCCTGACTACTCACTGCACTTTGCATTCATCATTTTACTCATTGGACTCTAGATACTCCTTGGACTCTGGCATTTTTGATGTAGATCCATTGTGCATTGGATAGTGAACATAAATCACTGATATCTTTGTGCCTTTTGACAGTGACAAATACCAATGATTTTTCTTAAAACAGTCATGGATGACTGTCCTACTAGATAGAGAGGGTATGCATTATTAAGTTTATAGGGTATGCATTATTAAGTTTATTTTGTTTTTACCGGTGATCACACTATCTTGAATAAACAAAGGTTGCTAGATTTGAGTAATAGGGGATCTTAAATAAATATTTGTTATACGTATGTGAAGAATAGCATGTGTCATAGAATGAACCAGCTGAAATTGTTTTCATGTTTAATGATAGATCAAAAAATAAATGACACAGAGTATGCTTTAATTTGTCTAGAAATCCTCTTTCTTGCTTAGGATATTAGCTGAAACATATATCAAATAAATGAATCCTTAGTAATCATTCATATTTGAGATGTGTTGCAATAGAAAATCAAAAGAGAACAAAATTTCCATAGTGCAGGAAATGAAAATACAAGTGTCATATTGCATTTTTGTTTCAATTTGGTGCGAGAGTAGAAAATTGTTTATTTTTCCTTCTGTTGAGAGTTATAATGAATTGACTTTGAGATGTGTTGAGTCTTCTACATAATTCTGATATCTACCTTCTACATAAGTAAAAACTTGCTCTCTCAATGGCATATACATACTTGAAATATTACATACTAATTGTAGTTCATATACATACTTGCAATGAAATGCAATTAGTATGCAATATAGAAGTAAAAACTTGCTCTCTCAATGGCATATACATACTTGTAATATTTCAAGTATGTATAGTTCATATACATACTTGAAATATTACATACTAATTGCAGTCAATATGCATACTTGCAATGAACTGCAATTAGTATGCAATGCATAAGTAAAAACTTGCTCTCTCAATGGCCATGCAAAGATGTTTCAATGATGAATTCGGGAAGACGCGGACCCGACGGTTTTATTAAATTTGCAATGATTTTTTCCAAATGCAGATTTATTCCAATCTTGGGATCAGGTGTCAACCCAATCATCTTATTTCTTTCATTTTTCCCTCTTTGTTTTAGTATACATTGGTCTACAGTAGCCACTAGTAAGTACCCACTAGTATACTTAATGTGTTAATTTTGTGTTAATCAACTTATTTCTTTCATTTTTCCTTTGAATTTTGAGTTTTTGTTTCCACTTCAAGGCAGGAAACAAGCATGCCCTCCCTTGACCATTGTTTTCATTAATGTGCTTTTTAGCTTGCATTTTTTTGTGTTGTTGTTTTTAACATATTTAAGTGGAATACACGAAGGAGTACCACATGATGAATGCTTCATTTAATCCAATGTTAAGGTGTAGTCTCTTAACTATCCATTTCTAGTTCTTTAGACATTGTTAGGCCAATTTTCTGTCACAGAAAAAATCTTGTGAAATTGGCCTATTCCCTGCAATGTGTTTGTCAAATGTCCTGCCCCGTGCTCTTTACTGTGTCACCCTTCTCTGGTCCAATCTGCATCTCCTAATGTGCAAAGCCCATAAAGATATTCAAATTCTAGGGTCCGCGGGAAGAAAACTTTAATTTTTGCCACAGTGTTGAAAACCCACAGCATTTTTTGGAAACCCATGTTGTTTTCAGCTTCCCTGTTACCTTTCGATCTGTCGTTATTCCTATGTGTTTTCGATCCTTTGCCGAAAACCTATGTTGTTTTTGACCCCTTTGCCTTCAAGCTTTATGCACTTGTCTTTTGGTGCTGAAAACTTTGTGTGTTTTTTACTATGTCTTAACTACGCAAATCTGACTAGATGGTGGGTCCGGGCTCTTCATGATTGGCTGTCACATGGCTGCATGTTAGACTTTTCTGACATGCGATCATGTGACCGCTTGCCACCTGGCCGTGTGGGTCCTGTGTCTTGTGTAGTTGCTTGGCAATCTACTTTACTTTAGTGCGCAAGTGCGATGTGTGGTGGGACCTAGTTTCTGGATTTGGCAGAGGGTCCTGACGTGTCGAAGATCAATGGTTGTTGCATGATCACATAGCCTTAAGCTAGGCTATGCACTTTTGTGACAACTGTCCGATCCTCTGAAAGGGTGAGGCTTCTTTGGTGTGGTCCCGAAGGTGGACATGTGGTGGCTTTGGATTGGTTGTCGCATGATTGTATAGCCTTTCTCCAGGCTATGCAATCATGTGACAGGTTGCCACATGTCCCTGGGGCCCATTTGTATTTGCTCGGGGGTCCTATTGGCAGGTGGATGCATGGTGGTTTCTGATTGGTCCGTGCTGGCAGGCTGGTGGGTTTGAAGGCTAGCCCAGGTGGAGTCTAAGGTTTTGGCAATCCGAACAAAAAGAGTTGGTGGTGCTGATAAAGTGTTGTCTTGTCATGCATTCGTGGAAGGATTTGGCAATTCGCTAGTTTGTCTGGTGACTTGGCGAACAACAGTCGTCGAATCACTAGATTTTTAGTGAAAGGTGCAAGGCATTTCGTGAACTGGCAGAAGTTCTTTGGTCGCCAGTTCACCAAATATGTGGGGTCAGTGTTTGTAGGTTGTCGCGGTTATGGATTTGTGGTGGTAAGGTTGCCAGGGACTTTTTTGCAGTGTTTGTTGCCCGTTTCTTATGGCGGTAAGGTTGGTGACCGCGCGGTTGTGCCACTAAAGTTGAAGGTTAGGTTGCCAAGCCTAGGAAAGATAAAGATCTAATGGCGGGGATATAAAGTTGATAAAGGTTTGGATGTGGGCTTTTTTTCTCTGCTGGCACCAAAGAAGTGACTGTTGGGATTTGAATTCAAATCTTCTGAGGGTTTGCAGTGACAGGAAGTACCAGATTTTATGGTTTCTTCAGTGGTTTTTGATTTGGTTGGTGGCGCTGGTTGTTGCAAAGTGGTCCAGAGGCTCTGTAGTCATTTGCAGAGATGATTTTGTACCTGGTGTTGTGTGGTTTTGAGCTCAAGGAGCTGTTTGCAAGTAGTGATTTGACTATTTCTAGTGGCTTTTCCTGGTGTTCTACACTATGCTCGCAATTTCTCATGATTACAGATCATTCTTGGATCTGATTATCCAGGTTGCTTGGTTTCCTACCCCTATAATAAATTCTAATGTAATTTTGATTGGTGTGGTGGGTGAAACGCTAGCCTTAGCTGTCCATAGCTTGTTGCATTCTCCAAGAGAATTCCAAGGTAGCTAATGGTATAAAGTGTCAAATTTTTCACTTTGAGAGGGTTCTAAATTTTGTGAGTTCCAGTGAAGGGTCCTTTTCCTATAGTTTTCTCCTTCTCTCTGCATATAGAGTGTTCTATTTTCATTGCTAGTTCAGGGAATACAATGCATGCTGCAACAGATTTGTTTTGTGTATGAGAACTTAGTTTATTCTTACTCTTACTAAGATATCTCCATTTGAGCTTTGAATTCATTGATCATGCATCAAGGGTGTTTGATTTGTCTACTTGTATTGCCTATGTGTTTGCAAGTGGAGTTATCTTCGCAGAGGTAACTAGTTCAGGGTTAGTGTTTATGCATGTATGAGCTGAAATATCAAGGATAGGTCATGCTTGTCTTCCAGTAGATGCTAGTTAATGTATTGTTTGATTCATAGGTCTCTTCTAAGGGGAGGGTTAAAATCCTTTGATGGATAATAACATGCTTGAATGCACAAGTGGGTGTTAAGTTGAGGTTTGGTCATGGTGTGTGAT
Source organism: Chamaecyparis obtusa (assembly GCA_027943335.1). Classification (NCBI taxonomy): domain Eukaryota; kingdom Viridiplantae; phylum Streptophyta; class Pinopsida; order Cupressales; family Cupressaceae; genus Chamaecyparis; species Chamaecyparis obtusa. Next base: position 65,403 of record BSBK01002261.1, read on the forward strand.
TGATGTCAGGCATCAACACATTGAGCATATTGTGTTCTTGTTTCACAACTGTCTCTTGCAGTAGGGTATTTGACTCTGTGGCCCATTGGATAAAGCACTGGTCTATCAGAGATTTAGGGCATCTTAGTGGTCCTTTCAAATCCATTTAAAATCATTTCCTTTCTGTTCCACCCTTTCCCTTTCTCATTGTTAGGATAGGTCTCTGGTTTTCATACTCACTCCATGCAAGTAGGGATATTGCATGAGATATTGGCTTCATTGAGGTACAGGATACCTAGGAGTTTGAAAACTAATCCACATTAATCTATCTGTAGGCGTTTGGTTTGTCATGAGGTGTCTTAAATGTGTAGATAAGGCAATACCCACCTGAGTGAATGTGGAGCTCAAAAAAGGAGGATTTCTCTCTATCCTCATCAATTGGTTTGTTTTCCTTGTCGAGCTTGAGTGCCTAACCTATGTTTCAGGCCCAACCATTTTATTCAAGTTTGGTCCTGCAAGGAGAAGAACCAACAAAGTGGCAACTCTTCTGGGGAAAGAGGTAAAAGAAAGAAAGCTTCCTTGCTTGGCTGGATCATCCCAGGGTCCTAGTTGAAGTTAAAGAGTCAGATATAAAAACAAAGCATTTGCAAAATTTCCTCACCTAGTTGTGAGTGGCGGCTTTGATTTTCTCTGTTTGATCAGTGTTCCTCCTAATAAACAGTGTGTATACTTGGTGTAGCTTTGTGCTGGTTGGAAGAAGAAACAATGAAACATTTTCCTCTCAAGGAGGTGGTAGCTCTGCATGACAAAGTTATCTGATGGAGCTTCAATGTGAGCCCAAGATCTGCCCTGCCTTCCAGCCAAAGGTCTTATGCTACAAGATTTTCCCATGTATTTCTCAAGTTTTAAATGTTCCTTATAAAGTGATCAAGCACTAAAAGAAGGATAGGGTGTGAGTAGTGGTTAGCATACTTCAAGTTTTTAATTACAGCTTTGCAAAATTTTATGGAAGTAGTGCACTAAGTTGTAATGGGTAAGCTTGAGGAGGAGCTGGCTTTCCTTGAGGAGGGCATCCTTAGGGATTGCATGAGATTAGTAAGACTCAAAGTGGGAAATAGAAAGGATTTTTCCATATCCTTGTTCTATGATAGATTTTGTGAGGTATATGATGAGCTTCCTGAGGATGTTGAGTTTCCTAAATTTGATTTCATTGGTTTATTCCTAGAGCTTTGTTTTCCTGAGTCAACCAGTTGGTCAAATGCCTTGTGGGAAGAATATTATGGATGTATCAGGGATTGGGTACTTGGTGATGGTAGTCTTGAACTTGAGGATGTACTTGGGGCTTTGCTCAGTAGTGTTGATATTGAGGGTGATGAAATTTATGAAGGGGATGTGCGAAGTGTTGACACTCTTTCTTCTAGTCATGAAAGTGATGCCATTTCTTAGTATGGGACAGAAGGTTTATGCAATCAGTTCGAGGAAGGAGAGAATTGGATAGATGAAGGTATTGCTGATGATTGTATGGCAGAAGATGATGTTCTTGAGGATAGTTGTTCACTTCATAGTGAGCAAATTTAAGGTTTATTGTCTTCACTACTGGATGGGAACTAGGTACAGTATGATACACTAGATGATGAAGTCATCAGTGTTTGTTCATCTTCAAGTAGTGTAGGTGTCCCTGATGTGGTACTGAATACTGGTTGGGAGAGTTGTATAGATTTTGAATCCTTTTCTGATTCTGAATCTATTGCTAAGCTATGGAAGGATGGTCTCTCATCTATTCAGGCTTCACCATCTCATGGACAGGTTGATGTTTCTCTTCCCACCTATCAAAATTTTTTGGTTTTGTCAGATGATGACATGATGCAGAGTGCTCCTATGTTTAATGATGGTGCCCCACGTGATGAGTTCCCTCAGTGTTTGCATGAAGATTAGTATATCTTCTCCTTGGAGGTGCAAGTTTCTGGTATGAATGGATCCAATGGCGATTGCACTGACAGTTTGATAGAGCTAGAGATTTTTTCTTTTCAGCTGGACAGTAAGCTTCCCGAATGTGGTGGTAAGTTTGAAGGTGATTTATGTTGCAGTTCCTTCAGAATTTCCCTTTTTGACTGCAACATGCATGTGCCATAGCATTTTTAGAATTGGTATGATTACCTTTCCAGCCCTCAGGAGAAATTTTCTAGCAATCTTTGTCTTAAGCTTTTGAAAGGTGGATATAATTGTGTTCTGTCACATGGAAGCAAAATTTTTAGTTTGTCTCTGATGCACGTGGAGATGAAAACTACTTGTTTGACAGAGGCAAGTATTGATCATAATTTTGGGGCCTTAAGCCTGGTTGTAAATATTGTAAATTCTTTGTTGTCTTTCCCTTTTCTGCTCTATGTTTCCTTTCTTGTTCCCTGCATTTTTTGAGTTCCCTATTTTTGTCCTGTTGGTGGTCTGCTCTCCCAGAAATCCTAAATTCTCACATGGGCACAAGTTACCCATCATCCCCAGACTAGAGCCACTGTTAGGCCAATTTTCTGACATAGCAAAAATCTTGTGAAATTGGCCTGTTCCCTACAATGTGTTTGTCAAATATCCTGCCCCGTGCTCTTTAGTGTGTCACCCTGCTCTAGTCCAATCTGCATCTCCTAATGTGCAAAGCCCAGAAAGATATTCAAATTCTAGGGTCCGCGGGAAGCAAACTTTAATTTCTACCACAGTGTTGAAAACCCACAGCATTTTCAAAAACCCATGTTGTTTTCGGCTTCCCTGTTACCTTTCAGTCTTTCGTTATTCCTGTGTGTTTTTGATCCTTTGCCGAAAACCTGCATTATTTTCGACCCCTTTGCCTTCAAGCTTTATACACTTGTCTTTTGGTGCTGAAAACTTTGTGTGTTTTCGATTATGTCTTAACTTCGCAAGTCTGATGGGATGGTGGGTTTGGGCTCTTCCTGATTAGCTATCGCATGGCCGCATGTCAAACTTTTCTAACATGCAATCATGCGACCGCTTGCCACCTGGCTATGTGGGTCCCGTGTCCTGTGCAACTGCCTGGCAGTCTACTTTACTTTAGTGCACAAGTGCGATGTGTGGTGGGACCTAGTTTCCAGATTTGGCAGAGGGTCCTGACGTGTTGAAGATCAATGGTTGTCACATGATTGCATAGCCTTAAGCTAGGCTATGTGCTTTTGCGACAACCGTCTGATCCTCCAAAAGGGTGATGCTTCTTTGGTGTGGTACCGAAGGTGGACATGTGGTGGCTTTAGATTGGCTGTTGCATGATTGCATAGCCTTTCTTCAGGCTATGCAATCATGTGACAGGGTGCTCCGTGTCCCTAGGGCCTGTCTATATTTGCTCGGGGGTCCTGTTGGCAGGTGGATGCATGGCAATTTGTGATTGGTCTGTGGTGGTAGCTAGTGGGTTTGAACACAAGCCCAAGTGGAGTCTAAGGTTTTGGTGATCCAAAAAAAAAGAGTTAGTGGTGCCGATAAACTGTTGTCTTATCGCGCACTCACAGAAGGATTTGGCGATTCGCTAGTTTGTCTGGCGACTTGGCGAACAACAGTCACGGAATCGCTAGATTTTTAGTGAAAGGTGCAAGGCATTTTTCAAACTAGTGGAAGTTCTTTGGTCACCAGTTCACCAGATATGTGGGGCTAGTGTTTGCAGGTTGTCACAGTTATGGAGTTGTGGTGGTAATATTGCCAGGGACTTTTCTACGATGTTTGTTGCCCGTTTCCTATGGCGGTAAGGTTGGTGACCGCGTGGTTGCACCACTAAAGTTGAAGGTTAGGTTGCCAAGCCCGGGATAGATAAAGATCTAACAATGGGGATATAAAGTTGATAATGGTTTGAACGTGGGCCGTTGTTCTCTGCTAGTGCCAAAGAAGTGACCGTTGGGATTTCAATTCAAATCTTCTGAGGATTTGCAGTGACAGGAAGTACCATATTTTATGGTTTCTTCAGCAGTTTTTGATCTGGTTGGTGGCGCTGATTGTCGCAAAGTGCTCCAGAGGCCCTATGGTCATTTGCAGAGATGATTTTGTACCTGGTGCCATGTGGTTTTGAGCTTGAGGAGCTGTTTGGAAGTGGTGATTTGACTGTTTCTAGTGGCTTTTCCTAGTGTTCTGCACTATGCTTGCAATTTCTCATGATTACAGATCATTCTTGGATCTGATTATCCAGGTTGCTTGGTTTCCTACCCCTGTAATAAATTCTAATGTAATTTTGATTGGTGTGGTGGGTGAAACCCTAGCCTTAGCTGTCCGTAGCTTGTTGCATTCTCCTAGAGAATTCCAAGGTAGCTAATGTTATAAAGTGTCAAATTTTTCACTTTGAGAGGGTTCTGAATTTTGTCAGTTCCAGTGAAGGGTCCTTTTCCTATAGTTTTCTCCTTCTCTTTGCATATAGAGTGTTCTATTTTCATTGCTGGTTCAAGGAATACAATGCATGCTACAGCAGATTTGTTTTGTGTATGAGAACTCAGTTTATTCTTACTCTTACTAAGCTATCTCCATTTGAGCTTTGAATTCATTGATCATGCATCAAGGGTGTTTGATTTGTCTGCTTGTATTGCCTATGTGTTTGCAAGTGGAGTTATCTTTGCAGAGGTAACTAGTTCAGGGTTAGTGTTTATGCATGTATGAGCTAAAATATCAAGGATAGGTCATGCTTGTCTTCCAGTGGATGTTGGTTAATGCATTTTTTGATTCATAGGTCTCTTCTAAGGGGAGGGTTGAAATCCTTTGATGGATAATAACATGCTTGAATGCACAAGTGGGTGCTAAGTTGAGGTTTGGTCATGGTGTGTGATTGATGTCAGGCATCAACACATTGAGCATATTGTGTTCTTGTTTCACAACTATCTCTTGCAGTAGGGTATTTGACTCTATGGCCCATTGGATAAGGTACTGGTCTATCAAAGATTTAGGGCATCTCAGTGGTCCTTTCAAATCCATTTAAAATCATTTCCTTTCTGTTCCACCCTTTCCCTTTCTTGTTGTTAGGAAGGTCTCTGGTTTTCATACTCACTCCATGCAAGTAGGGCTATTGCATGAGATATTAGCTTCATTAAGGTACATGATACCTAGGAGTTTGAAAACCAGTCCACATTAATCTGTCTGCAGGCCTTTGGTTTGTCATGAGGTTTCTTAAATGTGCAGATAAGGCAATACCTGCCTGAGTGAATGTGGAGCTCAAAGAAGAAGGAGGATTTCTCTCTATCCTCATCAATTGGTTTGTTTTCCTTGTCAAGCTTGAGTGCCTAACCTATGTTTCAAGCCCAACCATTTTATTCAAGTTTGGTCTTGTAAGGAGAAGAACCAACAGACATGATTTTATAAATGTGTTTTGGTAGACGACTATATTGTTTATTATTTTGTATGTATATTTACCATCTTATTATTATTGTTGTGTTATGAAATTAAGTTAAATAATTCTACTTTGTTCAATCCTCAATTTCATATTCAATTTCTTTTCATTTTTCATTATTTTTAAAGAGCCGTGTGATAGGTATAGAAATAGAAATGGATAGTTTTAAGACTACACATATGATGATAAAGTGAGACTACACATATGCTGACATTAAATATGTTTGAAATAGCTTCTGGATTCGATTTTGTAGATATTTTATGATCACACTTTGCGATCCCTCATCATGATGGAAGAGAGAAAAATGATTGACAAAAAGTCCATCATTTTAGTCTATTGCAATCATTTTGGTCTCTTTCATCCTAATCATGGATCACAAAGTGTGATCCAAAACTATCTATACAATCAAATCCAAAAGGTATTTCAAACATTGATGAAAAAATATCGACATATGGTGATTAAAAATGAGCTATCTGATAATTGTTTACTGTTCCTGTTTGTAAATGGTCAATATTTCTGATGGTACTCCTTGGTGTATTCCATTTAAAAATAGATAAGTTTTAGTTTTTGTATCATGTTTACTTTGTAGATGTAGGATTGATCATCAAATGTGGGGCATAAGGGCGTAGACTATGGATCTACTTGCATTTTCTTATTTAACGGCGTGTTTTCACACCACCAACCAGTTCATGGATATTGTTATATCTGATGCTATAGTTGTGTCATTATATTTTTTGTATAACTTTTTCAATCTCTACCCATAGAATATAGTCATGTTGTTATAGCAAACAAAATTAGTATGTATGAACAAATTTTTTCTTGAGTGCTGATGACTACAAGGAACACTCCTATGTGTTACTGTGGTAATGGATTGTGTTCTATGTTGAGGAAGTCACTGACAGAGGAAAATCCAGGCTGTAAGTTTTGGGGCTATAAAAACTACACTAAGGTTGTTAATTGCACAATATTTAAATGTTTAACCAAGAATAAATATTAGTCATTATAGTGAGACTAACTTAGATTTGTATTGTAGGAGGGAGGTGGATGTGAGTACTTTCGATGGGTCGATGACACCCTGTCGTTGTCTACATCAATAGCACGTTCTACACACACACACACCTACTACACCCAGACCTGTTGTAGATGAGGAGTGCAAGAATTGCAAAACACTCGAGAAAAATATGGCAAAAGCAGAGGCTACCTATAAAGCCGAAATCTTGTATTTACAATGTTTTCTTTGTGTAACATTCGTTTCATTTAGTTTGATCATGTGTAGGATCATTATGCAGAGATAGATATATATGTGGACTAGATGACTTATTTATATTTTGATGTGATATCGAGCAATGTTATAATTATTTTTTTGTTATAATATATTGTTTATGATAATGTGTAAAATTATCAAAAAAAGTTAAGTTTACTGTTCACAATATTGAAAAAAATATATTAAATTTTGTTTATGATTTACTACATAAAAATTTTAATTAATATAAAAAAAACTATACATAAAGAATGGACCAAAATAATAAATGTATAAAATTATTGAAAAAAGTTAAGTTTTCTGTTCACAAAATTGAAAAAAATATATTAAATTTTGTTTATGATTTACTACATAAAAATATAAATTAATATTAAAAACCTATACATAAAAATTGGACCAAAATAATAAAATATTAAATTAAGAATTAAATTCTAATTCCAATTCAAAATGTAGAACCAAACATAGAAAATGGATATTGTAATTCCAATTCCAATTTGAAATTGCAAACCAAACACATAAATAGGAATTTCTTACTTCCAATTCCAATTTTGAAAATGGCAACCAAACGCAGAAGATAGATTGGAGAATCCATCTTTCGGGTCAACCAAACGGTCCAAAACATCTTCCGAATATACAAAATCGGAATATCAAAACCTAATTTTGAGATAATCAGGTTTTGACTCAAATTCCAATTCCACAAACAAATGGGGCCTAAGTGTTTGAATTGCATTCCGAGGATTCCACGCTGATCCCTCCAATATTTTCTTAGCTACATCCGTTGGCTTGCCCAAGGAAAAACAAGAACCATCCATGAAAACTTGTTTTTCTTCATCATCCAAGGAGTCAAAACTTAATCTCAAGCTTCACTTTACATCCTGATTTAGCATCCTACTAATTTTAATCAACTATGAGTGCCAATAATCTTCATTTCTACCATGAACATGCCGACCCAGAATCTAAAGAGACAGAGGTAGGCCTCCGCACATGAAAACAAAAGCATCAACAAATGCTTTGTACCCGCTATTCGGAATGGATTGGTGGAATGCATGCCAACAGAAGAGTTCCCTTGAATCATTTGTGTTCATTCCTTTCAAGGAATAACGATCAATAATTCCTACATTTATAAGTACCCCTTCATCACAGGTTGTGACCTATGTTACGATAAACGAGAAACCTAATTTTTATAGGTTGTTTATAAGAAACGGATATATATATATATATATATATATATATATATATATATATATATATATATATATATATATATATATATATATATATATATATATATATATATATATATATATATATATATATATATATATATATATATATATATATATATATAATTTATTTTTTTCAAATTTATAATTATATTTTAATTTTAATTGATTTATAGAAAAGTTAAAAATTCAAAAAATTCAAAAAATAATTTTTAAAAACTTATTCAAATATAATTTTTTATGTTTAAAATAATTTGTTCAATATTACATGATATGCTTTGTAAAAATGATATTAATCTAAAATCTAATATCAAAAGTAATTTTTAATAATAAATGTCTAAGAAAACTAATTTAAAAATCTTTATCTAGTGACAGTTTAGTAGACTCAAAGTTAACTGAACATAGATGCTGTTAACTTAACAGTTCAGTGAAAAAAAAATCCCAAAAAAACACAGATATTTTCTCACATTCGCCAACGCCTTTAAATGTTGATTAAACATTAAGAAATGACCATTCTGAAATGAGAAACCCTAGCATTGAAATGCGAAATAGGACTCACCTGTCGCGTTTCTGGTAACAAAGGTTGTGACAATAACCAAACAATTGTCAAAAGTTTTTAATGTAGCCATGATCAAGAGAGCATTTAACTACCTTACGTGATCGATGACATCTACCACAATTAGATATTTGAAACGGGGGCTCATTTCAAAATGTTCTTTGAGATAGCTTTTACCTTTCTCTAAACTTCTAAAACTCAGGTCTTTGTCAAATAGGTCTTGTAGAAGCTTATGTTGCAAACAAGGCAATTGGTCTACATTAATTCATAAAATAGTAATAATTTATAAAGGAAACAATAATGATAAACAAAATCTAACATTGGTTCTAGTCACATGGTAGTGGTTTTGATTGTGACCACACAAGGATGGTTGCAATTGAATAAACCAGTTAAATAATAATGAAATTCTTTTTATATTGATACTAACTGAATCTATGCTAAACTAGTTTAACCTCTTATATTATTAAGTGAATAAAACTATCATATAAAGTAACTAATAATCAATTAAACATATTACCACTATGAAGAAATGTAATAAATGAAACTACTAATTAATCTAATCTAACTAGAAGAATACTTCACCTCAAGTAGCCCTTGCATAAGGATTCATAACCTTGAATCAATTCAGAACTTTAATCAATTGAAGATAATTGTACCCTTGCATTAATATTACTATACATTATAATAGCAATAGTATATATTAATTATTGTAATCTAAAAAAATATTTGAGAACATTTGAACCAAAACTATTAAGACTTTCTTGGATTTTATAGGAAATCTTAGAAGCAGTGATCATAAATGTCATTGAATCTCGATTGCCCACATGTAATTCTTTAACAATATATGACCTATTATAAAAATTAAAAAACTACCTAATAGAGCTACAAACATGGAGTCCAAGTAGAACTCAAACATGCCATCATAGATCTTTTAATTTTATAGGAACAAAATTGTCACCCAAGGGATGACCATTGTCAATGCATAAAGTCTCCATCTCTGTGTGTATTAGAAGTAGTAAAAGCATAGTCATTTTTGTGAGAGCAAGCTCATTGATCATTACCTTTAACTCCTCCATCATTATAGAAAAGATAAATACCTACAACTATATTTCATAATTCCTCCTTTGAAGTCATAGGTTAGTTTAAAATGGAGAAAGTATACAAACACACCAATTTAATCCCAAAACATCATATAACTGGAATTAATCACATTTCACAAATGTATAGATTATACTACATACCATTGTATTATATATATCAAGTATCATTATGAGTTTAGATCATATATTTATTCTTAATAAAATCTTATAAAATAACATAAAACTAACCCAAAATACTTCAAAAGAAGTAGATTTTCAAGCTCATCAATAGTTGTGAAACATGATCCTAAATTTTATATAGAGAGTTTGGACTCTAAAGGGGTAAAAATACATATTAATTTTGATGTATATTTTCTTGTAGTGGATCGTAAGAGAGGCCCTAATGATCATTCTAAACAAATCCCTAAATCATATATGATGCCCTAGTTTAAGATTCAAAAAACATAAAAACAACATGAATATGGAGCCAATCAAATAGGGACATCAGTAATAAAATAATGTCAATCAATGATGCAAATAGCTCACAGGCATGGAAAAATCAGTGAGCATCAATATCAGCATAAATCAAATGCATAAACAATAAGCTCATAAATAATGCATGATGCCCTAGCTTGCAGCTCATGAGCCATAAACGTCAATGGATGATGCAAACAACTCACGGGCATGGGAAAATCACTGAGCATGAATATCAACATAAACCAGTAATAAAGTAATTCCAATCAATGATACAAATAGCTCACGGGTATGGAAAAATTAGTGAGCATCAATATCAACATAAATTAAATGCAGAAACAATAAGCTCATAAACAATGCATGATGCCCCAGCTTGCAACCTGTAAGCCGTAAACAATGCATGATGCCCTAGCTTGCAACCCATGAGCCGTCAAGACATTTCCCACATAGTGAATATGAAAAACCAAATAAAGATAGATCAAACACTTCACGTATGTAATTCTTTGAAGGTAATAGCAATGATGCCAGTATTAACATTCATATTGTGCCATTAAATCAACAAATGCACTCAAAATAAAATTGAAAAGATGAGAAGACAAAGCTTGAATGCGTACCTCAAGTCATGGCTGCCATATGCCAAGCTTGCAAATTGAGCATGACCTTCACAATAGATCAAGAGAAGTGCAAAGTGGGAACTTTCCAATTTTACCACATTTAGGGCCCTCTTTGCACACACAACTTGATCTACGAAAATTATAAATGACCCTTTCTTTTTCTTTCTTTTATAGTCACGTAGGTGTCAAAATTACGAGAGAACCATCACTATTACAATAGCATCGGGGGCACTTGCATAAAACAAAACAAAAATCACACTCAAATGGTAGTGCCGTCACAAATTGATGTCAAAGTTTCACACCAAATGTTGTAGTGTGAGCACGTACTTACATGTATAAATATATATAATAGATAATTATGGGGATCGAACAATAGTGTAGATCTCACAAGAAAGTAACAATGAATCCACCCCTCAACCACATCAGACACATCAAACAAAAATATAAAACATACATGCCAACTATACACATGCAAGTATGGGGTCAGTAAAACTATTAATGTAAATGACATCCTAACATATAGATTAACATCATGAAATAACCATAACATATACATCATTATAATTATTTAAATTGACATGAGAATAACCATATTCATCTAACTACAAACACATGATATAACACATTATCCAAAGGTTCATAATATATCAAATCAACAATCCAGATATTACTGAAATAATCATAGGATGCATAAAAGTGGCCTAAAAGAGTTTGGCAAAATAAACTAAAAAGAAAACCATGGGTGGGCACTACAATGATGTTCTAGAGATGAGCAACTTAATTATTATGGGTAATGATTAATTTTGGTGTTATATTATTCAAAAGTATTGATGTTATTGTTAGTTCCCAAATGTAAGTAGATTGAAAACTTAATATCATAAAGAGAGTTCAACAACTTGCCTACTTGTGTAGATGGTTAGTAAGATGAGGCTCATAAAGAATAAATCCAAGGAAAAGGGGCATTATAGCTGGGATGCAGAGAAATCCTAATGCTCCCTATCAAAAAATATGTGCAAGCCATATCAATGTTGATAAACATGCATCCAATAAAAGCAAGCCCAATAATATAGTATTTTACACATCATGATAAAACTCCAAAAAATGGTGGTTTTCAATATCAAACGTAGATCTATAAATATTAACATGGGAAATAAAGAATGTTGTCAAAATCTTAGCATCTCGAACGTCTGTAGAATCTTGCATTAAGGAGAAATCTATAGCTAGTAGAAACCCCACCAAAGCAACAAACATTACAGATTTAAAGTGGACAAAAGGTTGATGGCTCTACAAATTCAAGAATTCACTTGAAAGTACAAACTAATGGAGTAATGAAAGCCAAGGAATACCTACCACTACTAGTTTACATAGGTTTTGAAAAGTAAACACCATCGAATGTACAAAGCCATATAATGTTCATTGCATACAACAACAAAATTCACAATTCATACCAAAAAAAAGCTAATGGTTGTGGGTTGTGTAAAACATTAAACTAAAAGATAAGGAAATACTTTTTTCCCTTGTTAACTCCAATAAATCCATATGATTTCCATGTTGACGATTTTAAAGGTAAAAGAAAAAGTGTATCTTTCTACTCTCTTGAATATTAAACTCACTAGATTAAAGGTTGAAGCACATTATTTCTTAAATTGCGCTAGAATTACCAAAATTTTGAGCTTTAAAAAATCACTTAAAAATCTGTCAAGAAAGCAGTCAAGAGCATCGAATCCCAGTGCTTTCCTCAAATGAAAGTACTCTATGGAACACTTTGCATAACATATTAAAGAGGAAAAGTGACAAGAACCATTTTTTTTCAAAACTAAAACAAATTAAGTCTGTAAAATCAAAATAGCTATATGATCAAAGATTCAATAGAATTAACCACGAAAGTAGGTTACTGACAATTTCAAAGTTATTTAGAAAGTTTTAAACCACAGAAAATAAAAAACTAGGTATAAAAAAAATTATGCAAAAAATGAATTATAGGAGCACTAAAATAATAGTTTCTCTTGCAACAATAGAACATGGGCCACCCATTATTCTCTCCTCAACCTGCTACGCGTGACCAAGCCTAGTTGCATTGCTATCACGCAAGGAAAATTTTAGGGCTTTTTGGGCTCGCAGACTTGACAAACAAAAGCTTTCCTTGTACTAACATAGAGAATGAGATAAGGTAGATTAATGTGAATTTAATGTGTATAGAGTTTACTGACTTCACATTAAATGACATTTGTCCTTGGAGATAGGCCATTTTTTTAAATTTTAGATTCATAAATTATTTTTCTTCTTACTTCTTCTTACCTTTACTTCTAGGAACTAATAAGATTTTAAATAAATATCTTTTTCTTGATTTTATAAATATGTATACAATTTTAAACTATATAGCACACACAAGAATTCAAAAAAATCTTAATCTTTTTGGTTAAGTAAATATAAATATTTTATTAATTTTTTATTGCATCTAATAGTATTCATGCCTATGATAGGGATTAATAAAAATAATTTAATTAATCTATTTTATAAAAAAATTCTAAGCACAAGTATACTAATTTTAAATCCATAAAAAATTAAAAATAAATACATACACTTTACTCTTTAATATTATACTCTTTTCTTTTAAACTCTAATCTCACATCCTCTATAATTTTATCACTACTTCATTTTACACTTCAAACATGCCAAGTGGCTGACATAATCCAATGTCCTTTTAGAGGATTTTCATTCTGTTGGATGTGTGAGTGCTTATCAAACTTTGTCAATGTAAAACAATCGATTCCAATCTTTTTTCTATGCTGACATATTTTCTATCATTTTTCTCTTTGAATGTTTTGACAAAAGGATTAAGCTATAATTTCTAAACAATTCCCTTTACTATGTAGGTGATAGATTCCCACACAACATCCTTATGCATGGCATACCATCCATATCCACCAGCGTGTCTTGGCACTATTAGTACTGTACTATTCACAGTGCATGTTAACTATGTCAAAACATTTGTGAGGATATACAAAATTGTTGAATGTTTAGTATCTAAATTTGTGCATTAGAAATAGAATTAAATTAGTTTATAAATAAAATTAGGTGGAAAGATATATATGTGCAAGCATAATGTATCTTATTTTTTTAAATATATTGTAAAAAAATAGTAGTTTCAACATAAAAGGAAATAAAGAAAAAATAGTAGTTTCCACACCCCAGAAAGAAAAAGGACTAGCTAGAAAAGGCAAGAAGAAGTGAGTTTGAAAAAGATGGATGGAAATCGGGTTTCTATCCAAGCTAATAGCTTTTCCATCAAAAAATGAAAGTCATCTCTTGGAACATTCATGGGCTCAATAGCTCACACAAGCAGGATGTCATTAGAAATATGATTAGAGATCACAGACCGAACATTTTCTTAATTCAAGAAACTAAAATGCAGAAGGATAAGTTAGAGAAAATAAAATTTAGTAAAGCTATGGAGAACAGAGCTACTAGCTCTGAGGGAGCCTCTGGGGGTCTCATAACTATGTGGAACTCGCATCACTTCAGAGCCGATGTCATCTACGAAGGAGGTAATCTACTTCTCATGCATTTCACTAGAATTAAAGATAACGAAAGTTGGTTCATTTTGAATATTTATGCTTATAATTGTTAAAGAGATAGAAAGACCTATTGGAATAAAATCACTTCCATCATTTCCCCTCTTAACTGGTCGAAAGGTATCATTATGGGGGATTTCAACACCCCACTAAAAGAAGGGGAAAGAAAGTGAGGAATTGCTCCTAATTTTGATAGAAGACAAGACCTCATGAACCTCATCAATGACCTGGCCTTGCTAGATATGGACCTTCAAGGTGTTGATTTCACCTAGTCAAATAGGAGGACAAGTATGGACTGCATCCAAGTTCATTTGGATAGGGCTCTATATTCATCGGATTGGTTGAATAGCTATAGTCTCAACCTCTCTGCCCTAGTCCGTGTTGGGTCAAACCACTCCGCCATCTCACTTTCTCTGGATCAGACTGACAAGAGAAGGAATTTTCCCTTTAGATTTGAAAAGATGTGGGTTTCCCATCCTAACCTACTCAATAAAGTCAAAGAGTGGTGGAACATTGACGTTGAGGGCACTGCCATGTTCAAAGTGGCAAAAAATCTTAGGAACATCAAATGCAATGTCAAAAAATGGAACAAAGAGGAATTTGGTCACATCTTTACCTCCAAAGATAAGACTCTCAATGATCTTAACTGCATCCAAGATGAAATTCAAAAACAGGGCTATGGTGAAGAAAGATTGCAAAAAGAAAAAGTCATTAGATCTCAGATTACCATAACATTATTGGACAAGAGGAAACTTTTTGGTAACTGAGATCAAGGTCCATTTGGCTTAGGGAAGGGGACAAAAATACTCATTTTTTCCATGTTTCCACCATGAGACATAGAGCCACTAATAGGATAAGAAGAATTAAGAAGGGAGACCAAGCACTTAAGGAGGATAAAGAAATTGCTGATGAGGCAATCTCTTACTTCTCTCAGCTCCTCTCTAAAGACTAGGGTATATTAGAACAAGACCAGACCTCTCTCCTTGATAATATACCAAGAATCATTTCTGATCTTCAAAACAAAGACTTATGCTCTATCTCGGATATGACTGAATTCAAGAAAGCTCTGGATTCTCTCCCAGGGGACAAAGGCCCCGGTTAGGATGGCTTCCCTATGTTCTTCTTTCACCTTTATTGGGATGTTGTGAAAGAGAATGTGACTCAAGTAGTGCAAGAATTTTTTGGCTCGAAGAATCTCCTAAAAGAACTCAACACCACCTTCCTAGAGCTGATTCCTAAAAATTCTGGAGCAGAGTCCTTTGAGAAATTTAGACCCATAAGCTTGTGCAATTCCTTCCTTACGATCATCTCCAAGGTTATCACCTCCAGGATTCTTAGTATCCTCCCTTCCCTAATTTCACAGCAGCAATCCAGCTTTGTGACTGGTAGATAGATTTTGGATTCTATAATGGTGGTGCATGAAGTCATACACTCATTAGAAGAAGGAAAAAGGGAAGGCTTTCTTCTCAAACTTGACCTCTCCAAGGCCTATGACCGGGTGGACTGGCAGTTTCTTCTCAAAGTTCTTGAAGCTTTTGGTTTCAACTCCAACATCTACAAGCTTCTCTTTCAAAACATCTAGACCCCTTCATTGGTGGTCATGATTAATGGCTCCTCATTTTCTTTCTTTAAACCTACTAGGGGCCTAAGACAAGGGGACCCTTTCTCCCCCATTCTCTTCATAATTCTTTTTGAATGCCTAGGGAGACTTATTTCAGCTTCTAAAATGACTAGGGGCCTGAAAGGCATCAAACCCTCATCTAGTGACATTATTTTTACACACCAGCAATTTGTGGATGATACCATTCTTGGAGGTGAGGCCTCAGTTGGAGAGGCTAGAGTGGTGAAGAATATTCTCAACAATTACACCAGGGCTACAGGCCAATCAATCAATTGGGATAAAAATGGTCTCTTCTTCATCAACACTCCTGAAGCTAGATAGAGGAAAATAGCTCAAATTCTAGGGTGTGGCATTGACACCTTACGTTTAACCTATTTGGGGCTGCCCTTAGGTGTCAAGCCACCAGAAGCCTTCTGGAACAAATTGATAGACAGATTTAACAGGAAGCTTGCTGGTTGGAAAGGGGTCATCCTTAGCTAGGTAGGTAAGATCTAACTGGTCAAGTCTACTTTATAGAGTCTCCCCACCTATGCCCTTAGCCTTTTCCCAATCTCAGCCAAAGTTATGAAAGCCATGGAAAGAATCCAGCAAAGCTTCCTCTAGTCTGGAGTTGAGGACTGCAAGTGCATTCCCCTAATTTCCTGGGAGAAAGTGTGCTGACACAAAATTTTTGGTGACCTTAGTTTAAGGAAGTTGAGACCTTTCAACAAAGCCCTTCAAGCCAAATAGATTTGGAGAATTTTCAACAGCATTGGCGAGTGGAGGGATACCTTTGAAGAAAAATATCTCTCACATAACTCTCTCTATAGATTTTTTGAAGAGACGGCTCCCCCCAAAGGTTTTATCATTCGAAATGGTCTCCTTAGTGCCAAGGAGTTGGCTAAATCTAGGGCTAAGTGGAAAATTGGAAACGGTCATTCTATCAATTTCTGGGAGGACAACTGGCTCCAGATGGGTAGCCTGAGAAATATTGATACTCTTTACACTTGGAGACATGTCTACTCTCAAACCTATGGGACTTAGGTCAACAATTACAAAAGGGATGACAATTGGGTGGATCTTACTCAAATCTCTCAAGACCTATCTCCTTTGATGACTATTCTCAATGCAGTTACTCTCTCTCACAAGCAGGATAAGATTATCTGGGAGGATTCTTCAGATGGAAATTACACAATGGCTTCATCCTATTCCTCACTGACCACCCAAATCAATGACTTGAATCCACTATGGGCCAAAGCTTGGATCCTTGGTCTCACACCCAAAATTAATGTCTTCTTTTGGCTCCTACTCTAGAACCCTATCCTTACAGTGGATAATCTCATCAAGCGTGGATTCTAGCTCATCAGCAGATGTGTTCTATGCAAGTATCAAGAGGAATCTATGGACCACCTATTCATCCACTGCTCCTTTGTTAGCCAAGTCTGGCAACTGCTCTTTTTGGTCCTGAATCTCTCATGGTGTTTTCCCCTATCTTTCAGTGATCTCTTCTCCCAATGGGCTTTCAAAAGGTTTGATCAGGATTTCAAATTACTCTGTACCTGGATTCTTCCTCATTTTTGTTGGGGGATCTGGAACAACAATCGCATCTTTCACGATCGCTCTACTCCCACTAAAATTATTTTTGAAAAAATCATCTGTGCAGTTAAGGAAATTTTTTTCTATTGTGGTAGACCTAACCCTCTTGCAGGTAAAGCCTGAGCTACAACTAAGGATAAAAGATAGAACTATGTGTGGACTTGCCCTCCTATTGGCTGGACCAAAGCCAACTTTGACGACGTAGTGAAAGGGAACCCTGGTCAAGCAGGTAGTGGAGGAATAATCAGGAACAACTTCAGTATTGGAATTGCGGCCATCAGTCTCCCCCTGGGTGCCCAGATGAATCACTATGCTGAAGCTAGTGTGGCTCTTCAAATCACCAAACTTGCTAAAGATCAAGGGGTTAAGTGGCTCTGGTTAGAAGGTGACTCGATGAACATAATCAATTGCCTCAATCTTACTCACCCTCCCTCATAGACCATAGCAAACATTATAGATGAAACTCGCACCATTCTCAACAGCTTTGATAAGGTGTTCATCTCCCATGCATCTGGGAAACCAATGGATTGGAAAACTAGTTTGCCAACTTGGCAATTACCAAGGATGCTAAGAAGACTTGGCATAATGGAGATGACTTTCCCAGAGATGTAAAGAGTATCCTCGAAAAGGAATGACTCCAATGCACTGAGGGAGAAATATTTCAACATTAGCTCCTTGCTTGGAGGTCAGGTGTTGCTGCTTTTCTTTTGCCACTCATTGGTCATTCCCTCCTTCTGTTTGACATCTGGGCAGTGCCATGGCTGTCTCTAGCCTCGCTCATCCTGCTCTACTGTGGTTTTTTGGACTTGGCCTTTGTGTGGTCTACCCGTTGTTTGTTTTGTTTGATTTTCATTCTTCTGTTCTACATTTGTGGGTTTCATGTACCCTGTAAAACCTATTTTAATTAATCAAAAGCATAACAGTTTTTTAATAAAAAAAACATAATAGTTTTAATTAAAAATGATTTTCATTTAAATAAATTTATTTAAATAATTTTTAATTAATCTTGTCTATTTAGATTAATCTTTTTTCATTATCCTTTTGAACCATTAGTTTGCATCGAAAGATCAAAGGATATATGGGAGGCTTTGGTTTCTCAAAAAAGTTTTAGTATTATTTTTTAAAAGTGATTATATTACTTAGATGAATTTTTTAATAACAATATATGTAAGGAGATTTTATTTAAAAATATTTAATTATGGATGATATAGAGTAATAGTGTTAGAGGGATATAGTGGATGAGAGAGTTAGAGATAATGAGATATAAATAGAGAGGGTTTGGAAGAGATAATATATAACCCTAAACTCTATCTAAAATCATAAAACTTACCATGATGTAAACCCTAACTGTAATGATAAATCTTAAGTCATAAATTTTAGCATTAACCTTTATCACAAATATTAAATTGTAATCCTAACCATAGTCATAATCCTAAAGAAAAGCATAACCCACACTATAAATACAACTCTTGTGTGATCAAAATATGACACACTTCTATGAACCATTACACTTGAGAGAATCCATGGAAGAGGATATCTCAAGAAGCAACTTATAGCTTCTTAGTTGAAGCAAGTTTAATCATTCTCATGATGATCATCAAATTGGCATAGAGGATTAGTGACTTGACTACTTCAAAATGGAAGATTCAAAGCTAGGAATGAAGCTAAGATGCAAGATTTAAGCTAGAATGAGAGATTGAGCTAGAATCAATGCAAACAACTAGTATTCTAGAATGAAGATGCAAGAGCTATACCATTGAAGCAATGAAATAAAGAAAACTAGAATAACAATGCAACATCAAACTAGAAATGAAGCTAAGCTAAGAGCAAATAAGAATTCAAATGAGCAAAAGTAGTCTAAGAATGCAAGACAACAAGATGCAACCCTTGAGCCAAGGAAAAGCCTCCTTTTAAAGGAATTACCTCATGAATGAAGGGTGGATATTAAGAGGCAAAAGAATGAGTGATATAGATGAAGAGGCAAAAGGGAGATGTTAGGTAGAATAAGAAAAAATAGCAATTTTGAAAGCATGAATCTCTTTTAATTGCTAATTAATCAAGATTAAGTATGAGCACACATGTGAATGTGTTCTTTTAATAAAAAGTGAAGGAACTTTATATTAAAAGAAATATTATAGTAATTAAATAAGTATGCAAACTCTAGAAATTAGACCGTAGTATAAGCTTGATATAAGATTTTTTATTTAATTATACAAAGGGGGATTTAAGGGTTACCCTGCACAATTATGTGTAGTAAATATGCCTTTGAGATTTAGGATTTTATTTGAGGTAATTCAATCGAAATTGGGGGCTCAAGTTCTACTAGACTAATTTGAAGTGATTACAACTTCAACCCTAATAATGACATAAACCTAAACATTATCCTGACCCTAGTAAAAACCCCAAGTTTAGCCATAAAATTAACCACAATAACCCTAACCATAAAAAGAATCGTAACCTAAATATAATACTAATCATGATGTAACCCCTTACCCTGATCATAATTGTAACTCTAAAACCTAAAACCTATTCACGACCCTAACCCTAACCCTAACCCAAATATTAAGAATTTTTTAAATATAAGAATGACACAAGTTCCCATGAAAAATAGATTAGTAATTTTTTAAATTTTGAGTGAATACATTTAAATGATTTAAATTTTTATATTTCTAAATAATTTTATTTTTTTTAATCGGTAATCACTTTTGACTGGAGCTTCGAACCAGTGGGGCCATAGTGGGGGACCCCATCCCCATCATGGAATTACAAGTTTTTCCAGATCGCCAACACTTGAGCTAATAATCGATCTGGTATTTGGTCATCCATCAATCAACCAACGTCCATGGAGGGACCTCCATTTTACATCTATCCATTCGTCACCACCCCCTTATCTCTCTGCTTCACCTTATTACTCCACTAAACTCCTTATCTCTCCAACCCTTATCACTCCGCTATATCTTATCTCTCAATGTCAACTCCTTATCTCTCCAATTAGCTTATCACTCCGCTGCACCATATCTCTCCATGTCAATGCCTTATCACTCCAACCCTTATCACTTATAACTCCCTACTGCCATGACCCACCTCCTTATCACTCCAATTTGTCCATGCACAACCACCTCCAAGCTCCTTATATCTCTCGAGCCATACACCTTATGACTCCCAGCACACCTGGCAACCTCCATCAATCCACTTCCACTTCCCAGCACATGAATGTTCCTCCATTCAACCACGTCAACACCTCCCGCCCATTGCACCTGGGCACCAGCTCTGTAGTCCACGTTACCTCTGGTCAAAGTCAAGTGCGGTAGCCCCAACATCTGTCTTGCGTGCGATTCGATCGTTGCACCCCTCAATCGACTGGGCTCACAATCACCATTGTGTTGTGAGCTCATGCTCAATAATTTTAAATTTTTTAATTGTACAAGAACAAGATTTTTTTAAACTATTTTGATGATTAGTAATGTCTTTTTTATAAATTTATGAAAAGTAATGTTTTTATATTTATATTTTAATTTTTTAAAATCATTTTCTATATCAATTAGTTTATATCATTCAACAATTATTTTTAATGTATTATAATTTTAAATTAAAATTTATAGAGTTAAATCAATATTTTATACAAAATTTTAAATTCATTTTCTACATCAACTAGTTTATATTATTCAACAATTATTTTTAATGTACTATAATTTTAAATTAAAATTTATAGAATTAAATTAATATTTTATACAAAATTATAATTATAAAATAATTAGAAAAATCAGTATGAATATCTAATTTCATAATAATATTTATAATTTTAAAATTATTTAAAATGATAATATAAAATATATAATTCACTAAAATAAAAAATTACTTTTGATTCCCAGCGTAGACATAGGTAGTGCAGTACTGACAATGACGAGAAATGCCGATAGTATGCTTTTTGGCCTACGGATGTTTCGAGGAAAGGATTGAACCTTCTCCTTTTGTCGGCGCATGTCATAGTTTCCAACCATTTTCCTCTCAAACAAAACTGATAAAAAACTGGACCCTCAAGATGATCGATTTAGTTCACTCTGGCCGTCCTCATATTGCAATTAAGTCGTATTCGTCTTGATCTTTCTCTTTCTTATTTTCTAAACAGACTGTTAGCGTTTGAACCAATGGTGTGTTCCTCATCTCAGCAGCAAAATCAAGAATTAAACGCGTTCTCCGGAATTGAACCTGCAGGCAAAAGAAGGACCGTTTGTGAAGATTCAAGATTGTTTGATGTTTTCATCAACCACAGAGGCTCCGATGTCAACTCACTCTCGCTACTCAGCTTTACAACTCCCTTGATCAGTTGGGAATTCGGGCATTTCTTGATTCTGAAGAGAAGGAACTTGGAATTTAGTTTCCATCTACTATCGAGACTGCCATCCGCTCTGCAAAGGTACACATAGCAATATTTTCCCCAAGATATGCAGAGTCACCTTGGTGTTTGGTTGAGCTGGATCTCATGCTACAAAGTACGGCCAAAATTATCCCCGTGTTTTATAAAGTGAAGCCTACGGTGCATACGCTGAAGCATTCATTAAACATGAGAAGGGCAGATATCATGAGGAGAAGCTCAACGCGTGGAAGGAAGCCCTTGGATCTCTTTCACTTATAGCAGGGGAAGAATTTAACAGGTAACATTTTGGTAATTATGGTAGTTGTACCTTATGCATTTTCTTCAAAAACAAATCTAACAATTTCCTTACGAAATCCTCCTATTTTGCAATGCTTCAGTGAATGCGATTGGCAAAAATAAGTAGCAGCCGTACAAAAAGAAGTACTAAGGAAAACATCTTTACATGTTGCTGATTATCCAGTGGGACTTAACAATCTTGTGCAAAAATTTGAAAAGCAATGCCATGATGAACTTGTACAAGAGTTTGAAAATCAGTGCTTGCAGGAAGAAGGGAAGCATAAGGCTCAGGTAGTGGGCATTTTTGGCATGGGAGGAGCGGGGAAGACTACTCTCGCCAAAGACTTGTTCAACCGAAAGAATATAAATTACAGAAGATCAAGTTTTTTGTTTGATGTGAGAGAGAAGTCTGTGACAGGCCAGTTACCTTCCCTACAACAGAAGCTTCTGAGAGACCTCTTTGATCGTGATCTCAGTTTTACAAGTACAGAGGAAGGAACAAGCATTCTCAAAGATCATCTGTCAAGGCCTTCAACTTTATGTGCTCTAATTGTTGTAGATGACATCGATCATGTGGAGCAGTTAAATGCTCTCCGGATCATGGATTTCTCAAATAAGTCTGGTAATAGTCTGATTATTGTAACAACCCGTGATGCTGGTGTGCTGATAAGCGCAGGAATCACTGTTGGTTATAATGTAAAAGGAATGCGAAGAACTTATGCCAGAGAACTCTTCTGTTGGCATGCCTTCCGCCAATCCCGTCCCTCGAGCGGTTATGAGGAGCTTGTTGACTCGTTCATAAACGTGTGTGCAGGCCTACCTCTGTCTCTTCAGGTTCTGGGCAGACACGTTCGTGGTAGAGATCAGAGGTTTTGGGAGTCAGAATTGATGAAAGCTCGAAATACACTACCTCAAGACGTAAGACAGAGACTCAAAATAAGTTTCGATGCATTGGATGGTGAAGAAAAACAGGTATTCATGGATATTGCTTGTTTTTTTGTGGGCAATCCCACAAGTATGGTCGAAAGTGTATTGGGGGTGCTAGGATGGGGTGTTTACCATGCAATGGAAAGACTCAAAGAAAAGTGTCTTCTAAAAAATGAAGTTTACAGTTACTTGGAGCAAGGACCTGTATTGAGAATGCATGACCATCTGAGGGACTTGGGAAGAGAAATGGCACAGGAGCTCAGCCCTCCTCATCGCCTGTGGCGTTTTCTGGATCTTCAATCTTTGGTATGCTCGTTAGCTCTTCAGATTTTCCCTTATATTCTAAAGTTTAACTTGCTATTACATAAATATAAACCTGAGCTGCTCCTGTACATGCAGGATTTCCGAACCATACTCGCCAAAACAAATGTCAGGTGTTTCCATTCCTTTAACGACAGGTCCATGGGTTCTCGACTTACATTCTTTTCAGGCCAACGAGATACTTTCTTTGAGGCGCCAGCTTCGTTACTATGGCTCCAGATTGATGGCGTTTCCAAAGAATTAATCATTCCCGCATGGATTCCTCTTCAAAATTTGCGGTTCCTGAGAATCAACTGTGGAGGGCTCAAAATGTTGTGGGAGAATCATACACAGGTAGTTTAATCTTCTCAGTCAAAATAATGTATCTCCTTAGACGGTATGGTGAAATTATGCCTGTCTCTGGGCTGTTTTTTTTAATCATTGAGAACTTTAAACATTTATCTTGAATTTCAGGTGCCCTACCAGCTGAAAGAGCTGCAAATTTGTCAAAATTCGGCGCTTGAGGAGCTGAGGCTAGAACTCCTGAACCTCCTAGAAAAAATTTATATTCAAAACTGTGGACATTTGAAAAGTGTGTCAGGAATAACTAATCTTGCAGGCCTTATAGAATTGAAAATTTCTGATTGTACCGAGCTAGTCTTTGAGAACCTGACGCTTAGTGGTATGAAGCGTCTCAAGGGCATAATAATTGATGGAGGGGTAAAATTGAAATTTTTTAGATTGGATGGTTGTCCAAAGTTGGAAAGAATAGAGATACATAGGAGTTGGCTTGATGAACTAAGACTAGAACGTCTGAACTCGCTGGAAATAATTAGTATTACGTACTGTGAACATTTGAAAAGTGTGTCAGGAATATCTAATCTTCCAAGCCTTGTAAAATTAGAAATTTCTAATTGTAGCAAGCTAGTCTTTGAGAACCTGACTCTGAATGGTATGAAGCGTCTGGAGAGTGTAACATTTGAGAGGGGGGTAGATTTGAAATATTTTGGGTTGGATGGCTGTCCGATGTTAAAAACAATAGTGTTCGATTATAATGAGCTTGTAGAATTGAGCATTCATCATTGTCCGGAGCTTAATGCCATGCCAAATTTTATAAGTCCAAGTTCCCTTGAGAGGATTATAATTGGTGGATGTGGGAAGTTAGAATATCTTCAATTGAGTGATTGTAAAAAATTAAAAAATGTGTCAGTTGACATTAGAGATCTGTTCATTAGTGACTGTCCTGAGCTTGAGGGATTGCCAAGTTTTCCCAGTCTTAACTGCTTGGAGCAAATTGACATTGAGTCTTGTGAGAAGCTGCAGAACATTACGCTGCCAACAACACTCATCAGTCAGTCTGTAAAAAGGTACAGAGGTTTGCAAAGAACGCCAGGAATTAGTGATCTTGGAAAGCTTACTATTAAAGAGGGTCCAGAAGTTGAGTTACCAAGTCTTTCCAAACTGAGCTACATGAAAAAGATTGACATTGGATCTCGTGAGAAGCTGCAGAGGATATCAGGTATCGAAGACTTGCATGTGTCACAGTGGATGAGACTTTGTTACTGCAGCTACGCAGTTATACGGAACTGCATTCATGAGTTGAAGGTAATGATTTCAATCCTCCTTTTAAACAGAAAATCCTTTTTAACAAACGTTATCTTATTCCGTTATTGGCCATTATCTTTGTTTTTATCATTTCTTCTACTTCTACAAGATAGTCTATATTTTTGCAAGGAATGTTTGAAGGGACGTGTAAATAAAAATAATTTGCTTTGAATGAAGTAAGAGTATTTTGTTTCTTATTTCAGTGTTTGCCATCGAAGGGAATGGATATGATTGTAAGAGCAGTGGATGGAGCGGAGTTAAGGCTAAACAAATATCTGTTTTGTGACGCTAATATTGGCGTCGATGGAGTGATTGAAATTGGTACTGATCCCAAGTGCTCAAAATTGAATCCATGTGACGCTATTCCCGTCGATGGAGTGACTGAAACTGGTACTCACGAAATTGATCCCAGGTGGTCAAAATTGAGTGCAGTTATCGTATACTTTCTGGTTGTGGTTAAAAGCGATAATTCGACAACGAATATAGAAAGATCGTTTTACAAGTATAAACTTAGATATAAGGTGCGTCCAAGACGAATGGATAATCACAAAGGTAGAATGTGAGCGGAGATATAACCATCTTAAAGAAGTTATAGATGATTTAAGGTCATATAAAACGATAAAGAAGGGGTTTTGGGTGGAAGTGAAGGAAGGGGAAGAGTGGAAGTGTCTCAATGTATTACGGACAATAGTTGATAAGTTCTATAATTTATAAATAAAATTTCCTTTTAAATTGTTTTAGTTTATATCTTTCAAAAAATATTTTTGTGTGGATTTTATAAAGTAGAATTAGTTTAAGAAATTGTTATCTAGTAAAATAATAATTAAAAATATTTGTAAGAGTTAAAATTATTATTATTTTTTAATTAAAATATTTTTGTTAAAAAAGTATTATTTTCTAATAATAAAAGATATAAGGGTTTAATCTTTTCATTATAATATGAGGTTATTTTGAACTTCAAGTTTGATAATGTGCTAATTAGTGAGAAATTTTTTTTTACCCCTTGAATTATTTACTAGAAATCATTTAGTTAAGATATAGGTCAACAAATGATAGTTTGGAATGATATTTTTATAATAATTTATTTTGTCTTGTTATAGTAGTAATAGCATTTGGGATGATAAGACCTTTGAAAATATCAGACAAAGCTTTGGACAGGGCTTTGTTTGCATATGTAATCAATAACAGTGTAAAGGAATTTTTGGGTCCTCCACCATCTAGTCATGTGCCATAGTAGGTCTTTGAACAAGGAAAATGGATTGACAAAACTTCTTGTTGTCTAATGCTTTGTTTACATGAGGAAAATTTTACAATTGACCATGGACACCTTCCTCTATGTCTTTTGAAAAGGTTTACAATTACCTCAAGCCTAGAAATTTTAAAATTATTCAGAAATAACAAGCTCTTAGTCTTAGGCCAAGGATAAAACCTAATGTGAAGAATGGTCTATGAGGGTTTCCAGAAAAAAAACAAGGTAGGCTCAAAATTCAGATGTGAAGAAATTCAAAACCTAAATATTGTAAGGTAATCAAATCCACTTAGCAAAAATATTCCAAAAATAATACAAAACATCTAGATTGATATTGTATAATATCGCACAAAGAAAAATTACAAAATTTTCTCACATGTGAGATAAAAATCATAATAAGTACATTAAATTGACCTACTTCTCAATTCATCACTAATAATGATTGATTAGACCAAAAAAGTGTTAGTACATCATACAAAGCAATTAGTGATACCATGCATAATTTTCACCTCCTTAGTTTCAAACTACTCTCCATCTACTATTCTCAATATGGGAATGAGGTCCAGGTGCCTTCTTTCATTAACCATAGATTGGGTAGCTCCTTAGAGTTGTTATTTTCATAGTGCTCAATATGAAAGGTTGAGTGTCTAACCCTACATCGAAGCACGTAGTGAGTTAGAAATGGCATGTCAAATAGAATCCGGTGCAACACTTTGTCATGTCTAATATGTTAGAAAATAATGTAGCATCTTTGCAGTGATATGGCATGGAGTAACAACCATAAACATTCACCAGTATCAAATGAATGCATAAAATCACTTTGGCCAAACGATAATTAAGTCGATCCCTTGGTAGATAGGTTAGAGAAATAATAAACATATCTTCCCTATTACCCCATATTGGACACTCACCCATAAATATAAGCACATATGAAATTAAATAAAATAATTAACACCACATGAAGAATGAAAAATAATACTACATATTCCTATTTTTGGGTTGAAAAATAACTTTCCCTTCCTTGTATAAGTAGAGATTTCTAAAGGCACCATACACAATTAAAATCATAATTTCAGTTTGATATTATAAAAGGAAAATTCCTCTTTAGATTACAAGCTTCTTGATAGAATTTCCATTTCTAATATTTTTTTTTTAAACAATTGCTTTCATGAAAGAAATTAATTTTGAAATTTCCACCAAAGATCCTATTAATATTATCTATCATTTTATATAACAAAAGAAACAAATTCAATTATATTTATTCTCTTATATAATATTTTCCACATAAAATAGTTAATTAACTATAACAACCATTCTAAAATGAAATTAGTAAGAAATTATCACTCCTTCAAAATTTGACAAAAGTGGGCACATTTAAACATTATTTTAGTAAGAAGGATTTTTATTTTTATTTTTTAAAAAGATTTCTTCTAAAATAATGGAATGATGTGTTGCAAAAGCTTGAAGAGAAGTCTTTTTTTATTTTATTTTTGAATGAGATTCTTGAGTTGGAGGGTTGCTGCACCAATCAGAGGAGGGAGAGATATCATTAATGCCTCATCTACAAAATAGAATAAGCACCTTTAGAATTGAAGGGAGTGTTAACGGTGAGAGGAAAAGATAAGATTTTTGTGTAGAGAGAGGCCAATAAAGAGGCCAAATATGTAATTATTAATTACAAATTTAAATAAGTTACTTGTAGCAATCTGAGAGTTGTTTTGGGAGTAGAGAGTCTCTCCAGTCATTATTGTATGTTTGAGTTTTCAATTAGATCAAAAAACATCCCGAGAGTGTAGTGTTATACTAGGACCTATGGGTAGAGACCGCGACAACGATAATAAGAGTATACAATAAGGGTTTTTGGTATAATTTCATAGAAGCCAAGAGAATTTTTGGTGATGAAGAAAGAATTTTTGACGCTGTTATCACTAGTTATTTTCCTAACTTAAGAATTTGTGTTTTAGATTTTTTCTTGGTTCAACATAAGGGTCTTTTATGTCTGGTTATGGCTATTCTTTTGAAAACCTTGTCCATGCCCTCTGCTTTTAAAGGAACCAGTTCATTTGTTCCTTAAACCATTGGTGATGTTTTGTTTCTAACCCTAGGTGGTGCAGGAGCACCTAAGATACAGGAGGTTAAATATCCAAGTGTGATAAATTAGATTTTATTTGGTTTATTTATGATGTATAAAGTCATTTTATTAAGTATTGAGTCCATTTGAATCAAGATGTAAAGCTATTTGAAGCCATTTGCAAAAGTTGTCATATTTGTCCTAGTAAGGTCACGAGTTTGTCAAATGGTTAAATTATGTCAAGAAGCCATGAAATTGCATAAATTTTTGTAAAAGGTCATTTGGGGATCATTTTTATATGTTAGGATGATTCCTAAAAAATTTCAAAGTCATTGTAAAAGTTGTCAAACACGAAATGTTGTCAAATGCATAAATATTGCATTAAAAGTTGTAAAAGGGAGTTTAATGGTTATGAGAGGTAGTTGTAAGGTCAAAACCAACTAAACCTCTATAAAAATTTATTGTATGGTTGAACAAAATAATATTTGATAAGAGAAAATATTTTGATATATTTTGGTGCATTCTATTGTTGTTATTTTGATTGGTTTTTCAATTTTAATGTTGGTTCCAGGTCTTGTACAGACATGTACACCCTTGAAACCCTATAATATAGTAATGGATGGATAGAATGATGAATCATAATTCTCATTCTTTTTTTTTGGTTCAATTTTATGAGGAATTGAATAAGTTATGCACATTTTGGTGGAAGTTGTTGATTGCAGATTTGGGGATTTCAGGGAACAGTCATATTGTGGCATTTGGTATAGACACATTGTGTCAAATCAAGACCTTTAATAATATGAATGGAAATGTATATGAATTATATTTCATTCCCTTTTGGTTTGAGTCATTTTTATGCAGATTTGTGAAAGTTATTGACATTTTAGTAGAAACTGGTTTTTGAAGATCTGCATTGGAGTTACAGGCAGTGATTTGGGATTGTAGAATGATTTATGAATGATAAAAATAAATGGCTTACATTTTTGGAAACTAGATTAACCAATAGTTATGTTTGAATTGTTTTGGATTCATTTGGAGTTGTTTTGAGAAAGATATGAGATGCCCTAGGCAGGGTTTGTTGTTTCAATTCTGAATTATGACAGGGATATGGACTAGAATTTGCAGTCTAAAATAATAATTGTTTGAGGAATCAAATGGGGTCTTCAGACCTCAAGATTTGGTGAGGTGATAGATATTGTAGTTATCTACAAACTTTTTTGTTTCCAGAAATTTTGGTTTTGAGTTTTAGTGGGTCAAATAATTCAATCTTTAAAGGTTGTCTTGAAGACAACAATGTTGTGGTTTTCCTCATAAGTTACCTTTGTTCAAAGATATTATTGAATGGATATTGAAAGGATAAAAAATGATCCTATTGATTATTTGGTTTGTAAGATGCTCTTCATCACTAGGTCTTTGTAATATGAAAAACCCTAGGTCATTGTTGAAAAAATCTATTTGATTGTTACTTTTTCAAGATACTTAAGTTTTTGTGTAAGCACATGTCCTAAGTCATCGTCAAGCGGGGCTAAATATTTTAATATTTTTTACCTAGCGAACCCTTTTAATATTTCCTAAGTTTAAATCCCCGATAGCCTTTTTAATTTTTCCTACTTAGTCTTGAGCGCTAATTTTTTCTAAGTCTCAGAAATATGTTGAACCTTGTTAAAGTCATTTTTTATCTGATGGTAGGCGTAATGCCTTGATGAAAAGTTGATCAAGGATTACCAATCGTGATATCGTGCCAACCGTTATATGCTTCAATTAATAAAGATCAAGTGAGTGGGACCAACATTTTAAAGATTTTGATCTAAAAACTACACACAATCAAATCTAGAAACACATACATAATTAATAAGATTTATATCTATCATTTAATTTTCTAATCTAACGGTTCATGTTTCCTGGGCCCAGCTGTGAGGAAATTAAGATATTGTCATATCTTTTCTAATTTAACAGTTGGTGTATTGCCTTGATGAAAAGTTGATCAAGGATTACCATTCATAGGATCGCACCAGCCGTTAGATTGTCTAGTCAGCAAAGGATGATGTTAGTGGAGCCAAAGGATAAAGGTTTGTAAAAGTTTTGACGTTCCTTTTCATCAAATGGTTGTTGTGATGCCTTAATAAAAAGATGAAAGGAAATTAGTGATCATGGGATCATGTCTATTGTCTGATCACCCAAGTTAACATAAAGCATGTCAGTGGGGTCAGAATAAAATAAAGTAAAGATAACCATTGGATTAGTTTGATTTAATGATGATCATCGATCCGGGACCACAAGAATTCTCAGTTTTAATCACCATCAGATATAATTTGATCGGATGAAGGGCATAAATCCTTAATGAAGAATTGATCGATAGTTACTAATCAAGGGATCATGACAATTGTCTGATGTGAAAAGTTTAATACCCGTTGAATTGTAATTTTTTAAATTTTTGAACAGTAATGGTAGGAACGTGTGGCATGGTTGTCAAGAGAATATTTTTTGCATACGGAGTATATCATTCAGAGGTTTCATTTTTAGAATCACTGTTACAAAAAAATTTAAGTGCTTAGACAGAGCAAAATTGCAGAGCATCTTGTATTTATTGGGAAAGTATTTACTAAGTGAGTGATTCTTTGAACTATTATGTTTCTACCACCGTTTGTCTGTAAATTCTATTGTCAAGGTTTGGGACAAAGGTTTATGTATGTTCTTGGTTAATAGTTTTGAAACCTAAGTTTTGAAAGATGGCACCAAGAAGAGAATTTAAAGGGAAGGTAGACTCCCAAGAGAGGGTGGTGTCTGTTGATTTCCTAGAACAACTAGATCATTCCACCAATGACTCATCAAAATTAAAAGAACTAGTGCCTAAAAACCCTAGGATTAGAGTTACAAATGGCTTATATGATGAGGGAAATGATATGAGGGATGCAAACATTAGTGTCTCTAGTTTGGTATTATTTAGGGTAGGGTTTGGAGAGAGACATGTTTTTTCTCCTAGTAGTAATGTATGGCGGTTTGATATAGTAAAACTGGCTATCCCAAATGTTTTCATGGATACTAAAATTTTTCTCCAAGTTACTAAAATCTATATGACCATGTAGAAAGGTCATTAGAGATGTAAATGGAAACACTCTTATTAGTATTTCCGCTGATGAAATTAGAGAGTTATTTTGACTAAGTGATCTTACTGATGTCCTGGGAAGAATATATTTTGATGAGCTTAAGGAGGTTTACAATGCCCAAAGGGATTATCTTAGAAATGGCCCTTTGAGAGAGTTTTTTGATAGGGTTGGAGGGTTGACTGTAGTAGGACTGAATACACCAAAGCCCATCAAGCTAGATTACTTCAATCTAAAGGCTAAGGGTATGTATTGGTCATTCTGTCAAATTTTTGGTGAGGGTGAAAAAGTAGAAATGCCAATCCACTACATGTTTATCAAGGCACAAATCTTGCACCCCTACTTGGCAGTGACATTTGATTTTTCTCCTTTCCTTGTTGATTTAATACACAATGGACTGATGGGAATTCAGAGGGCTAAGGTTGATAGACCTTTTGGTTGGTATTCTTTGATGATGTACATGTTCCTCTACAAAGCTTCAGACTACTTTGCAAAAGAGATGGATCTAATGAAATAAAAGGATGGTGAAGAAATGTCAGTCTAATTGTGGAACTTGAATATGACTCGAGACAAGAATGAGGCTAGTTTTATAACTTTTGATAGATGCTTTTGATCTAGACTTAGGGCCATATTATTTTTGGAGAGCCAAAGGATCCCTAAATTATTATTGGATTTTCTGAGGCCAAAGCAGTTTTCCACTGATATTATGGTAATGCATAATTGGGGAGATATCATTTTATACCTGGTTTCTAATATTTTTAGAGTATATGGTTTCAAAGGCACCCCATTTATCATTCCATAATAGGTCCCTTCGAAGGTGGGAATAGAAGAAATTTTAAGGTAGATTGGGGGATTATATGATATGACTCTCATAGGAAAAGGCAGGGGAACCATCTTTCTAGCCATCACCATAGCACATCAATTTGTAATCACAAAGGGTGGATGGACACACATGAGAAAGATTTTGGAACCATACCGCATGACTACATCAATTGCAAGTTCTACAGATCCTGAGGGATTTTACAATGACATGATGAAGAAAAGGATCAGATGTGCAACCATGGATCATGTTTTCAATTTCCCTGAAGATATAATCAGCAATGTGTTTGATCTATAAGAACATGAGATTAGAAAGGAGAAATAGTTAGTATACAAAATGTGAAGGAATCAGAAATCAGATATATCATTCGATAACCCAAAGGAGTCTTATACAATACTAGACGGTTACTAATTGTCATGTAGCTAGATAGTTACAATATCCTGATTATACAATGTATTACACCAACATTCCCCCCCCCCCTTAATACATTGATCCTAAACATATCAAAAAACTATTTTCCCTAGGGATCCCCCCTTAAGGATTACATAAAAAAACATGTTGATGACATAATATGAATACATATAGTGAGAAAATCTTCTTTTTGAAGTTGCAAATCTTGCATCATGAAAGGCTCTATCAAGCTGTCTTGTGACCTTCAGAAAGGTGTAGCTTTGAGTTGTGTTCTTAAGCTCCCAGTCCTGAACTCTTGAATCACAGTCTTGAATTATTCAACAATGATCCCTAAGAGATGTGATAGATCTCTATCATTGTCTGGTGACTACAAAAGGGTATAATTCTTAATAATATATTTTGAAGCTCACTTGACAGCAATCCATATTGAGTGCACTACCAAATCTTAAACCTGTCTCCAAAATGAGTCTTCACAAGACATACATTCTTCAAATTTGTCAGCATTAGAAAGAAAAACAAAAATAGAAAGCCAAAAATGCTTCTCATGCAGAACACCATCTCAAATCGAGAAGCTAACTTGAGATGATAGAAATTCCTCCATCCTTTGATGCCACCAACCTCCAGAAGTGAAGGTTCAAAGCACAAGATTGGGATTAATAGGAGACTGGAAATCATTAACGACCTCTCCATCATCTAATATGTCCTCATTTTCAATATAAGCAACATTTCCTTCTTCATATTTTTCTTTGATTTTTCCTCATGGTGATCCCATTTTCCATTTTGAATCTAAACAACTGAATTTTGAGAGAAAACTTTGCATTGACAACTTTTGTTCCAAACAACTTATTTAAATTATCCCAAATCTCAACAAAAGTGTTATCTAGATCTACATGATGAAGCTCAAAATCTACAAGAGCAAGACCAATAATAGCCTTGGCTTTATCATTTCTACCGTTCCACTCCAACAATTTATTTGCATATGTGGGTGGTTTTTCTATTTTCTTAGTATACCCCATAGGTTTTTATACATCAATTGTATTTGGATTTTTATTCTCCATGTATGAAAATTGAAACCAGAGTATTTCTCTAAAGGAAAATCCATTTCAAGCCAATACAATCCAACTCAACAATTTTAAAAATGCAAGTGTGCTCACTTAAAGAAGTTGGAGACTTCTGTTAGAAATCATTTTTCTACAATGATGTCTTGAACAATCAGCATTTCATGCTATGAGTGCCCACTATTGGAAGAAATAGGTCACTTCAAGAAATGATTGCAAGTCTACCAACACTTCATTCTACTAGCATGGTTTTTCCTTCCATTTCCTAGTGCTATCTATCTTAGGAATAATCCACACATTCCACAAATCAATCCCAAGATCACACCATTATCTTGAGCCCAATAATCCTCTAAAAATCCTTCACGCTCTACACCTTACTCTAATTTTATTGTACATGAATCAAAATTTCATACCTTCATCATGGATTGAGACAAAAATCCATTACCATGCAGGTCTATACATATGATAACATGTTGTTACCTTTCCTCTCACCTCACCAAATGCACAAGATAATAGTCTTAATGGTCTTCAAAGCCTACCGCCAGTGAGAAACACTGAATGACTATTGTGGTTGTGCTCTAATTACCCACTATTCCACTAGCAATTAACATGATTACATCATGTGTGCTCTGGTCTCCAGCCTTCCACAAGTACATTCTACCGTAACCGATCACTGCTTTTCATCTTTTAGGATCTAACTTGGATTGAGATCAATTCCTTTCACATTCAATAGGATATGATGACCAACGCCTGGCTTTTGAAATGATATTTAATATCATTCTACGGCTCCCATCACAAATAACACTGCAACATGAAAATAACACTACACAAGTGGATACTCTTGGAAATGACTGTCTCTACGTGGGCATGAACTGTTAGCCTCCTCTACGTGGGCATGGTTAGTTCCACTAATCTTGGAAATGACTATCTCTACGCGGGCATGAACTGTCAACCTCCTCTACATGGGCATAGTTAGTTTCACTAGCTTCCCACTACCATTGTGTCAGTTTGATTTGTCAGCGTGATCAAAGATGACTAAGCCAATTACACAGCAACTCCATTATTGGTTTCAATCCATTTGTTAGCTCTGATACCCTATGAAGGAATCAGAAATCAAATATATCATTTGATAACCCAGAGGAGTCATATACAATGCTAGATGGTTACTAACTATCATGTAGTTGGACAGTTACAATATCCTGATTATACAATGTATTATGCTAACAAAAAGACCCTTGACTTTGTACAATATTTTGTCATAGAATATGATCCTTTGAAAGAGTTTAAGCCTTTTGAGAATAAAATTGAAGCTCTTATGAGCCATTTTAAGGGTATAATGCAAACCCTAAATCAGAAAAAAGATATGGTAGTGCAAACAAAGACAAAGAGGGCCAAATTTATGTTAAGTAAACTAGCATTTGCAAGGATGGTTCCTCTTTGCAGATATATTGTGCAAAGAAAGACTGGGTACAGTGTGGTGCTGCCTAGGCCTAATATACAACAAGAGGGTCAAAGAGTAGAAGATATCCCTTCCTCTTCCAGGAGAGTAGAAGTATAAGAACAAATAGGGGAGCTTACCATTTCACCATAGAATGGACCTATTAATGTTGATTCTGACTCCCCACCTCCCCCAAAGAGGTAGAGATTAGAAGAAAGACCACAACAAAGTGAGGATGTTTACTCCCCCACTCAATCTCCCCTAAACATTATTGATCAACAAGAAGTGATAGAGAAATTACAAAGAATCAGGAGCCTAGGTCAGATTTTTATGACTTATGAAGAAATTAATGGAGTCCTTGAGCCTCTAACAACTGTAGAGATAGACTTAACTATTAGTGAGCTAGAAGACAAGGAGTTGGATCCTATAATAAAGAAATATTTTGATGAGTTCCTTGTAGATGACGCCTTTGTTAAGGCTATGGATTTTATGCAATTCGTATGGAGGACTCACATAAGACAATTCAAGGAGACCTGTGAGAAAAGACAGGAAGAGCATCTAGAAAAGGACCTTGCCATCATTGAAGATGAGGTCAAGAAGGAAATGTTGGAGAAGTTTGAAAATGGTACCCTAGATAAGGGTAGAGAGTTGGTAAGGAATGAAGGGGTACTCATCCTACCTCAATAAGACATTGTTGATGCAGTTGTCTTGGATGCAGTCAGAAAACAAACCAAGCCAATGCACAAAACTAGAGAGGAAGTTGAGCAAGTAATTAAGGGTGTTACATTCAGTGATGATCATCAAACTTTGGTTATGTGGTCTCTAGAAAAAGAGGAGGGAAACAAAGGTAAACAATTTGTTAGAAGTGACTATTCTGCTAGTTTATTGGTAAAAGGAGTTGGTGAGACTTCAGGGGTTGAAGTCTCAGGATTGACATTAGAAAATACCAAAATCAGCATGAAGGTGCCAAAGAAAGAGGCTAAGGAGAAGGAAGAACTAATAATAAATTTGGAAACTGTTCTAAGGGCCTATGGTGAGATGAAGGAGGTAAGTGAAAAAGATAGAATAATTGCTGAATTACAGAGATAGTTGGGAGGACAAGTGCAAGTTCATATTCCTATTTAGTTACATATTACTTCCTCCTCTACCAGGCCCACCTCTTATAGTCCTATTATAGAGTACCCTCCTTCCCCTTTAGCTCCATTCACTCATGAGAAGTTGCTAATTGAAAGAGATATTTTAGAGGATGCAAGAAGATCCCTTATTGAAAAGGGTAAGAAATTAAAGGGTGAGAGGCAACTTTTCAATGAAAGAAAATTGAAGATTGATATGAAATATGAGGAAAATCTTATGGATACAATTTTGCAGTTTGTTGAGAGCATAAAGCGAAAAGGTATTTATAGGAATGGAGAGACTATAGTAAATTTTTTGAATTCTTTTAAAGAGGAAAAGGACACTATGGATCCAATTTCAGACAGGCGGATTTTGAGGCAAGATAAAATGAAATTCTTTTATTCTTTAACAAAGGCTCAACAAGAAGAAGATGTAATAATAAAGAGTACTCACAAGTTTGTTAAGGGCTTGTTTGAGTTTGCAATTAAAAGAAAAAATATTCACCGAAAGGCATCAGTATTAAGAGATGAATATTACCGGGACAATTTTGAAATGTTTCCTAGTATTTTCAAGAAGAATGGAGAGCTTAAGGAAAAAAAGGTATGGCTTGAATAGCTCGATGATGAGTTGTCAATAGGAATGAGCAATATTTTAAATATGGATAGTAATATTATTTTTGTTTAAATAATAGAAACTATTGAAAATTCAAGGGCATATTTTGGGATCATGAATAAAGAGGCTCAACAAGTGAAGGCTGATTGGGACATTTTGGTAAAAAGGAGGGATGAGATGGTTTCTTTTCCTTGGCAAAGAAAAGAAGTTTTCAAATCTTGGGAGGAAAAATATACCTTGGAAGAAGAAAGTAAAGAAGAGACCCCCACTAAGGCTGCAACAAGTGGCACTTCCTTGGTTTCTTAAAAGAAACAAATTGTAGGGGGAAATTTTGTGCAAAAGTACAAAGAAAACAATTGGCATGAGTAGAACTATTTTTGGGAATTGTTGCAGGATCTCGGCAAACAAATTAGAAGATATTTTTGTTAAAGTTGCAACAGAGAAGTTACTTTTGTACTTGTTGTTTTTGTTTTGTCTGATGTAACTTTTTGTCATTTTCCTACAAATGATCTGTAGCTTGTTGCAATCCTTATTCTATAAAAGGATTTCTAGGATCATTTAGAAGGGTTGAAACTTGGATAGTTCTTGCTTACAAGTTTTGAGTCAAGGGTATAACAGACTATATTACATTGTATTATTACATAAAATAGAAAGTTTATTGGTCTTTGGCCATTATTGAAGTGGTATATATTTTGAAGCATAGTGTATACATGAAACACGATTCAGTATATATAAATACAAGAAATCTAGGGTTTACATCTCTCCTTTGTGTGTATCTCTTTATGTTGTGAATTTTCTAATTCATTGCATGGAAATTCTTCTATGTTTGTGTTGCTATTCCTCTTCTTTGATCTAGGATCAAATTAAATAGCTCTGGATGGAACATAGATTCATTTTGGTTTATATAAGGATTTCTATTAGTGTGAATATAGAGATAAATTGATCAGTATTGTCATAAGGTAGAAATATTTGAGGGATCCTGAGTCATTGACATTAGTTGGTTTCTATATATCTTACTTTGTAGTAAAATATTTCCCAATGGATAAGGCATTGGGCAGGATTGAGTTCATTTTACAATAATATTTATTTAATAGGATTTGGCTAAATTCCTAGCATTTGAAATAATCTATCAATATCTCTGAGGTATTATGAACTGCAAGCTATATCTCATCAATTTTAATGGAGAATCAATAAATGAATGGTTATCATTTAGTATTTTCTTATCATTTATATTGTCGAATTTGAGCAATACAAATCCACAAAACCCGAAGATCACCTGCATACAAAAAAGCTGTTACAAGGAAGTAGAGACAAGAAGAGGGCAAGGGTTTGACTCAAAAATATGAAGATGAAAATATCCTCAATTAATGAATGAATAGAATGTACAATGGATCATCCTTATAAAGGAGATCAAAAGCCTTGAAAGGAAAACCCTGGTGCATCTAATAATTAGTTTGACTATTACATGACTAATGCATGAAAGTTTATATTTAAAACAACTAGTGCATGTGCATTTAACTAAAGCAAAATGAGTTGACATCTTAAGAAGGGAGTAAAGTGAATTAATATAATTAATACTTTACTCTAACACCCCCCTTAAGATGATCAACAATGCAACTACAAACAATGCAAGAAGAAAGGAAAGGAAACTATAGTACTGAAAGCATAAAAATGGGTCCTGACAATATGGCCTAATGAGGTACCTAAGACAACCAAATCTCTATAAAATGGAGAAATAGAGAAAACCCAGTGGGAAAAAACCCTACTCCAAAAAGAGATAGAAAAATGCAAAAAAAGAAATGGCTCAAGAGACTCTCTCAAAACCATAAGTACAACCAACCCCCCCATGAGAGAGGGATGAGACACCAAAGCCCCCCACAAATGATGGAACCCCCATGGAAATCATCAAACCAATGGAACTCCAATGCAGAAGAAACAAAGGCACATAACAAGAAAACCCCTGAATGAGAGGTGAAACTAGAAGGCCTAACTAATGCTTTAAGGAGTAAACATGAGGATCCTAAAAGGGAATCCCCAATGTAGGTGATGTTACAGGTGTGCTGACACTGTCATGAAAGAGGAGATGAATGTTCTCTGTATAATCCTCAACAAGTGCACCTAGTGGCTCAATGAATGGAGCTAGAGGTTAGGTAGTGCTGAAAAAGAATCTTCCTGAAGAGAAAAGACTTCAATAGGATGTGGTGTGGCAGTCATAGCAGTGATCTCAGGAACAATACAAAAGTTCAAGTGACTTGACTGCACCACATGATGCTCTCGCAAAAGAGGAGAGTTGTGCTCTAGCAATGGAAATGGTGGACCAAAGTGTGAGAAGGTGTAGAGATGGGTGCAATGATCAACTATCCCTTTAGCAACAATGCCTCTTGCACTATCCTGAATGAAGACTGAATCTATAGTGTACTCAGCCATCTTCCTTGGTCCACTGTGGGTAATCTGATAAATCGAGAGAAGGTTTACAGATCATAGAGATGGAACATACAATACATCATTGAATGTGCCATCCTGAATGCCTACTGAACCTTTCCCGTAGACTGTCAGGACAATGTTATTCCCCATGAGAATATGAGGAATGGGAGAAGCCTCAATAGTAGAGAAGACCCCTTGAGAAGATGCCATATGGTGAGAAGCACCTGAATCCAGTATCCAAGGGACCTATGAAGGGGATGCAATGGATGCCCATAATGCATGAGCCTATCCAAAATCCTATCCAGATGTTGAAGATGTGGAAGAAGACTAAAAAGTAGACCCCTGTGAGGTAGAAGAGGATGGAGAGGAAACAATGCTCTTCTAAAGAAGAGCTTGCAAATCTGTAATCTGTTTCTCATAGCCATCAAATCTCTTCTAAAAAAAATGCAACTCATCATGAGGTCCCTTCTGACAATAATAACATGTATGTCTCTTGAAGTCTTTTGTTTCTCCTTCTTAGAAGAAGATGGTGGGCTAGTAGAGGGCATAGAAGAGGAATTTGATATCTGCTTCGACTTCTACTTCTATTTTCCATTAGATGGCTAGGCAACCAATGCTTGGTTCTTTGATCCTATTAGAGAGTCTAACTGAGTAAGTTTGGTCTCCTCTCTAGTCAAATGATCACATAACACCTCAAAAGTGGGCATGGTGAAAGTAGGTCCCAAAGTGTCCATGGTAGAATGAAAGGTAGAAGAGAAGATCTGAAAGTTTCCCCTAAGCTTAGACAAAATCAAATAAATGCACTCTTTATCAGTCTTTTACTTTCCACATCCACGTAACAAAGATCTCTACTGTTTGAACTTCATAAGAAAGTCCTCAATAGAGGGAAAAGAATTAGGTATAAAAGAGGTAAGCTCTGCCTCAATCTGAAATGCTTTGAACTCATTTACTATACCAAACAATGTGTTTAGCTTGGTCCACATAGCTAGAGGGGTATTGCACCCATCAAGATGAAACTACAAGCTGTCTGATACCTGTAAAGCAATCAACCTCATAGCCTCATCCATCTTGTTTCGATGCTACATGATCTCAAAGGGCCTCAGTAATACTGGTTTCACTGCATCTAGACAAGACCAGAGCCCTTTTGAATGGAGAAGTCGTGTCATTAGGGTTTTCCATGTGTGATAATTATGTGGGGTTAGAAGTTCTAGACAAGAAGAAGTCTCGGCCATATTTTTTAGAAGGGGTATTATTTTTGATAAATATCTAGTTTAACTGATAGAAACAAGAAAATAACACTCCCCCCGACAATCCAAATATGAAACCCTAGGCCTAGAATGATATGCTTTATCAAGAGAGGAGAAAAAAAGCTTCAAATCTGGATCTTGTGTACCTTGAATTTTTTTTGATGAAAATAGGCAAAAATATAGATGGTGCTCAAGAAGAGCTTTCCGGTGCTTTTTCCAGATCAAAAAATGGAGCTAATTTGAGAAAATTAGCCCCCTAGAATGCAAAAAGGATAATCTACCATTGATAGCAAAAACAACAAGCTAGGTGACAAAAAATACCAGATTAACCTCCATGAGAGTGTTGGGGTTGGAACCAGCTTTTTGGCGATATCTCGTTTGTTGAAAAATGATGCTTGGAGCTCTCGAAACACAAAAAGACACAAAAAAATCCCTAATCTGAAACAACAAATTTGACGAACATGGCCGAATCTCTCAAGATTTCACATGCAGCTCTTGTAAAAAGTGCTAAATTTTTAACGTCCTACAGAGAATACCAAATTTGAAAACTATAAGCAAAACCTCTCAAATCAGCCAAAAAATCTCTAATTTGAATCCTTCAAATGTGAACAAGCTGTAGCAAATTAGACTCTGATACCATGTAGGATTTGAGCAATACAAATCTACAAACCTTGAAGATCACTTGCATAAAAAAACCTATTACAAGGAAGGAGAGACAAGAAGAGGGCAAGGGTTTGACTCAAAAATATGAAGAAGAAAATATCCTCAATTAATGAATGAATAGAATGTACAATGGATCATCCTTATAAAGGAGATCAAAAGCCTTGAAAGACAAACCCTAGTGCATGTAATAATTAGTTTAACTATTACATGACTAATGCATGCAAGTTTATATTTAAAACAACTAGTGCATGTGCATTTAACTAAAGCAAAATGAGTTGACATCTTAAGAAGGGAGTAAAGTTAATTAATTTAATTAATACTTTACTCTAACATACATGTTATTTAAAATCCAAAATTTATTGCAAAGTGTTGTATGTGGAACTGGATTAGGAGCACCCTACTTGGTTTTGTAGAGCTAGTAGTGCAGAGGGCATTCTTGTCCCTATAGTTGGTCCAATCATCCTGGATATTCATACTTGGAACTGACCATTCCTTAAAATCTATCTTTGGATGTATTGGTTTCTTTCATAAGCATAAAGTCCATTTTGAAGAACCAACAAAAGCCACAAAAGGAGAAATGACAACCCATCCATAGGAGTAGTGTATTTCAAACTATTTGCAAGGTAAGAGAAAAATGTTCCAAGTTGATTGACTATAGTAGGATAACACAAATAATTTGGTGTCATTAGAGATGGTTAAGAAACCAAAACTAAAAAGAATAAAGCATCCTAACCCTTATAGTATTTCTTGGTTGGCAGGTGATCATAGCCTATGGGTAAGTGAGCAATGTGATATTGATTTTTGGATTCGTAGATAGAAGGATGAAATTGTATGTGGTATAGTACCTATGGATATATGTCATGTTTTGTTGGGTCGACAATGGCTCCATGATAAATAAGTTATACATAATGTTAGAGACAAAACCTATGGGAAATAGTATGCCTTGAATCTATTGAAGTATCAAAAACAATAACTAGGAAAAGAAGTTGTAGTGGCATGTCTTGTTAAAGACTTAGAGAATGAAGGTGACAAAGAAAAGGAAAGTGTAATAGTGGAGAAGATAAAGATGAAAGAAAAGAAACTATGGTCAAGGTTGAGAGGAAAAAGGAATGTGAAGTTACAATAGT
The DNA here is from genome assembly GCA_027943335.1 of Chamaecyparis obtusa. Lineage (NCBI taxonomy): Eukaryota > Viridiplantae > Streptophyta > Pinopsida > Cupressales > Cupressaceae > Chamaecyparis > Chamaecyparis obtusa. The sequence goes on from BSBK01002261.1 coordinate 107,542, forward strand.
TGATGAGTGTCCTTTGAAGGGCATGAAGGTGTTATAAAATGAAAATATAGTTGAAAGTAAAGACAGAGCTAAAAATACCACACAAGTTAAGGTAGAAGACAAAACAATTCATGAAAGGAACCTAGAAAATCCTTATTTTGCTGTGAGAGTTAATGAGGATGAAGATTATCTCTTGTAGATAGAGGAGATGAGAAGCATAGAAATCTTCTTAAAAGGAAAAACAAAGAAAATACTAGTGTGTCAAGTAGTTCTAGCACTAAAGAGGGACAAATCAGAGTGACGGTTAGTCCTTTGAGGATGAAGTAGTGTTTTATAATAAAAGAGAAAATGGAAATTTTGAATTTCTATAATGTTCATTATGAAAATTTGAATATGAATTCGTAGATAGATTTTACAAGTTCAAAGGAATTGGTGGAAGAAATAAAGAAAGATGAGATGAATGAAGCAATGGCAATAAGGAAGAGTTAATACAAAAGGATTTTATTTAGTGTAGAGAACAAGGCAGATATGTATTGGTGGAAACCTACTGAAAGAGGAAAGAAAGGAAGAAATTCTAGATGGGAAAGGATGGGTTATGGTGGAGCTAATTCCACATTAAGAGACAAGATTACAAAGAAAAAATCTCAAATAATAGTAGCAATTATCCCGACTAAGTGCTGGAAGAGGCAGAGGAGGAAATTATTTTTGTCTAGAATAGTAATGGAGTTCACTGCAAGTTGCAAGCAACCTACAAGACTAGTCCAACTACTCCACTCCATTTTGTGAGTTCTATTCACAAATAATTTCCTACTTAGTGTGTATGATGCAAAAGCATCCCTGGTCCAAGGAAATCAACATATATATTTTTCAATTTGTTTGTTTGAATCTTTTTTGGTGTAGTTTTCCATCTCTATAAATTCTGAAGAGAAGACAAACTCTTTACATGCTTCTCATCTCAAAGAAAAAAAGAGAAACTTTCTAGCTTGGTCCAATGGTGTAATGGTTTTATTTGAATTTAGATTCAACAAGATTTATCAACATTCTCCCTATGTGTGCCAAACACGGAGGTTTGGAATATAGTATGAAATTATTCCCTTGGTATTGGCATCATGAACATTGTGGGGAAGTTATGGTTGTAGCAAGATCTTACTAACATCTCGTATAAAAATAACATTAATGGGCCTGACCAATGAACAGTGTGCTTCAACTTTCACAAGAATCTGAAAGATCCTAATCCATTGATTTTAGGCGCTATATAAAGGATTACATTACATACTCAATCCAATAATCTCTAAATACTAAAGAAAATATCATACCGAACCTTGATTTGTATAGAAATATCATAGGGACTTGAGTATTCATTTAACAGAAGATACAAATGAGTTCACATAATTGAAATAAATCCATACAATAATTAAAAAAAGATCTTATGATTGAACTGATCCTAAATGAATATGATCAAATTTACATGTTTTCCGTAAATTTTCTTGTTATTGTGGGAAAAATCCTCCTCGTAGACCTCCTAACATCCTCTTCAAATATCTTTAATGTGTCTAATGTCAGGAATGACACAAACTGAATCTTCCCAGTTAAAAACTAAATAAAAAAATAGATCAGCCTCTTCAAATGCTAATCACAAAAGAGTGGCACTTCAAAAATGAATAATAAATATACCTAAATCTAAATCCAACCGAAACTCAAATGAGTAAAAATGTAGTGACACAAGCGACTAGATCTTTTGCCTTGGAAGATCTAGTGGGTTGAGCATGGAATATAATTAATCTATCTTGCTCAATATAGAGGAGGCAGGGAGTCCATAGAAGAGCATAGATACTCTCCTTAATCTCATCCATGCTTACCAATATCACCCTTATCTTGTTTCTTTTTCCATAGATTTCATTTCTATCTTCTAACTATGAGACTGCAATTTAGCTTAGAAGTACAAGGAAGACAAAGCTCTTGATATATTTGCTTAGACTAGGTCCTGTTAAATCAATGTGCCATAATCCATGACTCATTGTTTTCTTAAGGCATGTTCCCAAAACTCTTGTTTAATTAGAAATAGATAAGGAAAAGGGAGCTAATGAGTTAATTAATTCCTACAGCCACAATATAACTTTTTATTAGTGCATTATCTTTTAATATAAAATAAGGAAATGATGTTGATTAATTCAATCTAGTGGAGGCAGGTACAAGTGAATTCATGAATTCTACTCATTTATGGGAGTGTGTATCCCTTATTACAAACACTGTATAAAAAAAGATTCATGTCCCTTTCATTAAAAATTTGCTCTGGTTTAATCATCTATCTACTCGATCTCCTTACATCTGAAAGTGAATATTTATGGGAGAAAATTGAGATCTCTTTACTTCAAACTTGTTTTTTGTTTTATTTGTGCATCTACTGCATATCCCTTACCACACATACATTGTCTAACATTGACGATTCAAAGAAGAAAAGTGAGATCATTTTCTTTAAATCTTTGATTTCTATTTTATTCGTGTATCTACTCGTTATCCCTTACTAGTAACTATGTATAATGAATCTTATCGACTAAGTTTCACGCCACCTTATCTAGTTTTGTCTCATAATTCATACTAATACGAGATTAACTAAGTTGAATAAAGATTGTATTCCAATTCTGAATGTGATTCATTTTCATTTTTGTTTCTTATTTATAATGATCAATCGCAGAGATTTAAGTTGTAATGAGAGTACTCACTAACATAAGCATTTGGTAGCTAAAGGTCGAGCTATAAATGAAAACTCTAAAATTGTAACATCAAACTTGCAATTAGGGAGTTTCCTACAAGCAGAAGAATCAGAAAATCACAAATCCCATGGGAAGAATCAGACAAATACAAATCCACTGAGGAAGAATCATAAAACTACAAAACCAAGGATAAAGATTCAGAAGAATGCAAAGTTAGAGAGGAAGAATCAGAACACTGAAAGTTTAGTGAGGAGAACATGTTAGAGATTAATAAAACATGGGAGCTCATGGAAAGCCTGGAAGATGGAGAAACTGATCATACTTCCATGGTACTCCTCGATAATGGCGTCAAGACATGAGTTTTAAAAATAGCTAGAATATCAAAAGCTAGAACTCGATTAACTGCAATATAAAGCATCAAAGAAAATCAAGATAATCAGTAGACTTCATAAATTTACAACTTTACAGCCAGACTTCAGACGCGTAATACCTCAGCCATCTGGCTCAAAAATTATGACTCATGCATGGACGTGACATCTGATCCAATATATTTTTGCATCATTCTGTAGTAGATATCCCGACCCTAAGAAGAACTCATTCAAACAGATTAGTCTCTGAACACGAAATCAATCAAATTATAATAATGCATATTTAATAGTGGCTGGTTTTGGTAATGAGATTCTTGCAACTGTACAGTATCATAGTTCAACTGCAAATACAGTGTTCATGCATCTAAGAGAGGATAAACTTTTCTGCCTGATAACTGGCATTGCAATCCCCCAGGGGCAGGAGGAAAGGGCACTACTCACATACAAATCAACGTAATAGGAAACTACAAATAGTTATTTTAATAGTTAAACACGAGCTCCACAACATAGATAATGCATCTAATTGGCAAGGCACGTAAAGGTTTCTGAGTACCAGTTTCCAATGCAATGATAGGGAACAGGGTCTTTGCGTCTTTACTACACGTGTTAGGTTCACATTAATCATATAACATGAAAAACACATCTACAGACCTACCTCTTTTTCCCATCTTCCTTTATGTGCTTCCTCTTCAGGATTAACTACTTCCAAGCCCTCATATCCCATGAAATTGTATCAAGTGAAGCAATGCTCAAAACAAGAACTGAACTCCATATACAAAGCCAAAAACATCAAATTTTAGCCGAAAATTATATTTGACAATTCTACAGTGGGGAAAATTTAAAGCACAGAAAAATATTTAGAAATTAAATCATGAATATAAAACTAATTTTGAGGAATTTGATTCGCATTATTCCAAAAGTTATTTATTGTGTATCATCTGAAATGCCTAAATTTGCCAATAAAATCAAGTTTTGAAATGAACTCAATCAATAATTACTAGGCTTTGGAGATTGTTTCTTAGAATAAACAGTTTAGCATTAAAGCATAAACTTTTCTGCCTCAGTTCAATCAATGTCTATACAACATAGACCTTCGCAATTGCAAAAAAAAATTCTAGAAACTAGAGATTCTCGGTGCATTATGATTGTGATTTCATCTAACAAAACGAACTATGAATGATTTGTAGCTTTTTCCATGATGGGTTTTCTATATGGTCAAAGTGAAACTCAGATTAATTATGAAATTTCATAGAGTCTAAAACATGAAAATCAATAGGGAATTAAACAAATTTAGCGGGAATTAGTCTGGAATTGGCATTTGTTATTTCTCATTTCGTCGAATCCTCAGTTTGAAGTGCAATATGAAAATAGAATAGGAATATGTAAATGCTCATTTTAAAAAAAAATGAGCATTTACATCTTCCATCTGAAAAGGTGGAATTGAAATTTGAAATTGGAATTTGAATGGGGGAAAGCAAATTTTTAAATTTTTCATGTCTAGACTTAATTTTTTAAGTTTTTGTGTGGGGAGGGATTTAATTTATTTTTTTATTTATCTAGGTGGTTTGTAACTGTGTTATTTATTCGAATTTTTTCGAAAAAAATTCAAATTTTTTGCTGAATTTTTTTTCAAATTTTTTTTTTAAAAAATTGATTTTTTTTTAAAAAAAATTTTCTCGAATTTATTTTCCAAATTTTTTGTCAATTTTTTTTCGATTTTTGGTTGCAATGATTGTAACTTGGTTGCCTAAAATAGTGCGCGATTCCATTTTAAATTCAATTCCATTAATAAAAATGAATTATTAAATTCAAAAACACTAAAACAATTTAAAAATTTTTTTAAAAAATCATACTCAAATTTCATTTCTAGTTTCAAAAAGTGGAACCAAATAGTCCAAACATAATCCAGAAATGAAAAACCGGATTATCAAATCCATGATCTGACCATTTCTAGCATTTGATCAAATCCATCATTTCCTGATTCCCGCTGCCAAACAGACCTACCCACGTTTCCAATTTGACGATGAGTAAACTTCAAGAACCTAAAACAAAGAGGGATGAGAAAATTAGACTGTTAAACACATGAAATTACGGATCCATGCTGAGTAAGGAACATCAGGGACATAATAATATAAAATATATTTTAGTTATTCATTAACCGCTAGAACCATATACGTTAGATATATTTTTGCCCCTATTTAGAGAAATTAACGCCCTGTTCCATCAAATTAACGCAAATTTTAACAGGACCCTCTTCAATGACTAATCTGGCTATGCAACAACGAAGGGTAAAATTGTGAGCATGAACTCTTCATAAGTCAGAGTGGCTGTGCCATTGCGCTTTTTGTAACTTTTTAGTAAGCCCCTGTAATAAGATATTATCTATCTATATATATATAATTAATGAAGTAGACGTCAATCTAGGTTTAGAAAAAGCTAAAGTAGAACATCTAACAATATTAAAAATTGTTTAAAAATTGCTGACTGGTTTAAAAATCATAGAAAGCAGTAAACTTGGTTTCGAATTTCCATATACAAATTCTCCAGATCGTCAGAAGACTTTGGCGTCTCATTAATCTTCAAATTATTTAATGTTTTTAATCAAATATATTAGATTGAGATTAATCAAAGTCCATGGTTAACAATCATAAACAAAATTCCTAGAAAAATAAGGCAAAAAGTCCAATTGTTAAATTTTGTGGAGGTTTCACAATAAAAATCCGCACTTACAAGAAGATAGATTTCTTTATTCAATCGGTCTTTGACGGAGGCTCACCCAACTGCAATAGATAGCATAAATGATCAAGAAACAGAACTATCATTCACTTCTAAAAGAGAGGTGTTAGCATCATATTCTAATATTGTTTTTATTTCCAGCGAGACCCTAAAGGGTTTAGAAAATGACTTGTGTGGAGTTATGTACAAAGATGGTAATATTATTGAAATTGACATAAATGCATCCAACTTGAGTCTGGTGATACAAAGGATGGTATGAATGGTGTTATATCCATGCCTAAATTATAAATGTTTGCTTTTGATGTTGATGAAATAAATCAAATGATAAAAAATACTTCCTCTAAGGTTGGAAAGGGTGTTTTAAATTATAGTTTAGATGTGAAAGTTTTTATTTTTTATTTAATACATGATGAAGCTAAAAATAAGATTGAAATCTAGTTGATGTGAAAGAAATGAATGAATCAATTAAAATTATTCATGATGTCATATATGTAGCTTAAATATTCTTCAGTTAAATTTATTGATGAAGAAGATAGCGAAAAAGAATCACGATAGGAGGTAGTGTATTCTTTTGCTTTGAGAAATTATTTTACCAAATGAGATGTTATGCAGACCAAAAATGGTTTCATATTAATTTCCTAACACTGGTTCAAGTACAAAATCTATGCACTTGGAGATAAAGTTGAAGAATCTACTAAAATAATGAATGAATTCCATCCTTGATCTACTTATATTCTCGAAAACATTTTTCTTGGTGAAAAATAAGAAGTTATTTCTATTAGCAATGCTTATGGAATGTAATATTCGAAATTATCAGTTAGCAATCACATATCCAAAGATTGATTCATCCTACAATATACATAATGAGTTTTTGAGTCTTGATATTTTCACTCTATGTCCTAATGAAAATAATGAAGTCATGATCAATGTCGGGGTTGATTATCTTGTTGATGAAGTTAGAGAAGAAGCAAACTATGATTCTAGAATTTTTTATGAAGAATTGTTATTTAGGCATGAGCATTTCTTCAAAATATTTTTGCTATCCATCCATTAGCTATTTGATATTGTAGGAATTATTTAAGATGGTGGTTGTGTTTTATTACACCATATGGCCACAAACTATTATTTTGTAAGAGGTCGTATTCCTCCCAGCCGATTGATTGTTTTACTTGAGCACCAGTGGGTACTTATGAAGGTAGGGATTTCTTGCCCTATACATTTGTAAAAAAAAATTATTTGAATTAGTTCCTAGTTTTGTCTTGCCCATTTTTGGTTTGTGCCTAGTCTCACATCCACCCGTCTATAAGAAATTCCCCATTTCCTTGCAATGCTTTATGACTCTATAATGCAATAGTTGAAGCATTGATCTTTACCAAAAACTCTAGGTTCATGCTTCATCCTTCACAATCCTTCTCCCTAGTGAGAGCCACTTGTTGTCCAAAATATCATTCTCTATTCAAAGTTTTGGTCTCACATCGTCAATCGCCAAAATTAGTGGCAGTGGCTTTAGTTCTTTTATTTAAAATTATGGATCTTATTTTAAGTTCCACTTTTCATGTCAAAACTTGACATATCATCTAGAACCATATAATTAAGAAATGCGACACTTTAATCTAACTCCAAAGCTAATGGTCAAACCTGACATGTAAAGAGGGAGATAAAATATATTCATATTTTAAGTGTGTTCCTAAACCATTATCGACCAACGCCATAATTGCGGTAACTACCAGGACACGTGACAATGAACACACTATTAAAAAGTGAAAGTTGAAAAGACTAACTAGCTTTTTCATCTTGTTCCATGACTCTTCTTAGTTTCCAACATGGTTCCTTCAAGCACATAAAATCCCAGCACGCGAGCCTTTGAAGAGGTCAAAACGGTACTGGTAGTCTATGGTTTTTGAAAGTGATCATCAAAATGCGTCAACATTTTTCGAGAGTTCTAGAATTGGCATCGGATCTTAGTAATTTGTTTGGAATCCAAAGAGCATATGATAGCTACCTATCTCAACATCAAAAGGAACCAAAATATCAACATTATCCGCAACAACAAAGAGTTCCAAAAGGGATGTTGCTACCCGATGGTTGGTTCCAAAGCCACGCCATAATCCTAAGTCCTAACACCTTGTTTCCCAAAAAAAAATGCAAAAGGAAAAGTGGAATTTTTCTTTTTGGTGCACGCTCCAAATTCTATTGCGATGTCTAAGGCAGTTATCAAAATATGTCCGATAGGTGTGACGTACATAAGAGATGACACTTCATTACAAACTTTAAAGAAATTTTAAACTTTTAGTATCATGCTTTCATAATCATACATTAGTTCCTATCCAGGCTTCTTTTGAACGGATGTGCTATTATTAAACATAAACATACATTTGTTCCTATCCATGCTTCTTTTGAACAGATGCACTATTATTAAACCTTAGTACCATATGTTGTTTGGCTATAAATTGGAAGAATGGTTTTAACATCAAGTACATAGGAAGAAAGGTTGATTCATAGACCTTTACTAAAACCAAGGTGGATAATTCATTGACCGAGTCAAGGTACTAATTATAGTTCAATGACAAAGTAGAAAATATGCTTCTACTTACTTTCTTTGATGCAGAGTTATGACTCATTAATCAAAGCATCTTCAACACCATGAGGATAGATCTAGTCCATTTCAACATGTCTTTGCACATCAAATACATGCTGATGTAGATATTGGCCAAGTGGAGTACTGACACCATAGCCTACTAAAATGTCAACACAGATTTTTGTGTTTTGGGGAGGATGAAAAACACTTTTTTTTTTTTTTTTCACATAGCCACTTTTTGGCTCCCATGATCCTACACATACCCCTTTATGTATTATGGGTCTAAATGGCATATTTATGTAATAATGTTTTGTTTTGGTTGTAGCCAACATGAGGTAAATATTTTAATGATGATCTATCTTATATTTAAGGAATGAATTCAAGGTGAGAGGTGTGTGTGAGTGTAGTGGATGGGAAGAAGTGTACGAGAGTGCATTGCGTGAAGGAAATTTAAAAAAAAGGAGGTGAAGAGGATAAGCATAAGTCTAAGATCTTGAGAGGAATCTATTCAAAGAGAAAGTGTTGTTGATTTATGATTTGGAGATCCTTCGTATTTCATTTCTAAGATTCATGTACTACTAGCTCCTAGTGAGTCTACTAGCAAGTTTTTGTACCTTGTCTTAAGACAATGAGTTTTAGTGTACATGTCATTTGTATCTTTCCCTATAAGGTAGTGGGTCCTAGTTGTGTAAGTCTAGGAAATGGACCTAAGCATTGTAATTCAACGTATCTATATTATGAGTTTAATTCTCACCATGGTTTTTTTCATCCTTGGCTTTTCCACGTAAATCTAGTGTACTTGTGTTGTTTCTAGTTTATGCATTTTGGTTTTATTAAAATAAATTTCTCATAATCAATATCTAAAATAAAGTTATTATTGTTGTTAAGACTAATTCAACCCCCCTCTCAGTCCTACTATATATTCAAAATTTGTGATAAGGGAACTATTTCAACTGATAATAAGCACAAAGTTATTGATATTTATTATGGGAAATAATTAATGAAAAGTCTATTGAGTTTCAATTATCTATATATTAGGGTTTTTCAAGTTATTTTTCCTAGTTGAAGGTGCGAGATCAAAAATGAGTCTAAGAAAATCATTGTAGAAAATATAAGAAATAAAAATATTTATTATATATACACATCTATTAGCTAATAAAGTAGACATCAATCTAGGTTTAGAAAAGGCTAAAGTAGAACATCTAACAATTATAAAATTTGTTTAAAAATTGCTAACTGGTTTAAAAATCATAGAAAGCAGTAAACTTGGTTTAGAATTTCCATATACAAATTCTCTAGATCCTCAGATGACTTTGGCGTCTCATTAATCTTAATGTTTTTAACCAAATATATTAGATTGACAATATTCACAGTCCATGGTTAACAATCATAAACAAAATTTCTAAAAGAAATTAATGCAAAATGTCCACTTGTTGGTGTAATAGATAAAATATGGATGAGGTCCTAGAACAATGGCTTGCACATAAAAGAGACCCCAAAACCAATATTTTACACTTACATTTGAATTGTATTGATATGGAAAGTAAATGTAAATGACTAATGTTGAAATGAAAAAGTAAAGGTACTTACCTCTGAAAAAGAACCTGCTGAAAACCCTATCAAACGATGTTAAAAATTGTTGATTCCTAAATTCTCCAACCGAAACTGTGAGATCTACAAAACCCAAAAATATTTTTCTGAGATGAGATCAGATCGACTTTGACCCTCACAAAAGTTCAATGACAACTTGGAGATTTTGAAGGTCGACTTTAAATTTGTTTGCGAATCTCAAAAGTTTGACAAAAAGGGTACCCAGATCTGTACTTTAATTCACCATCCAGCACCTGTACCTACAAGAAAAATATTTTTGTTTGTTGGGGGGGGGGGGAGGGGTTTTCCTCAGTCAAGCCACAATTTAGGAATTAACCTTGAAATTGAATTAAAATTATTGGAAATAAACAAAGTAAATGGAACAATTCACCTTTCTCGAGTTGAATCCCTTGTGGAGGATTCGAATCCTTGAATCCACAAGAATGGATGAATGTAGAATCAAATATAGGATGTCTCCAATCAATTGTCTTTAGATCTTCAACACCAATCTTGAATGGATCTTGGAATAGGAAGAGGCTTGGATGGATAGATCTTCAACAAGAGGGCTCCGTAGAGCTTGAATCCTTCAATGGCTTCTAATGGATCTCCTTGATGAATTGGATGCTTGAATGCTTGATCTTATTTCTTGAGAGCTTGAGAGATGGATTGTAAAACTTGATGGAGAAAATGAGAGAGGAAGGCTCCCTTTTAGAATGATCTAGGGCACAAGAGGGGCCTCATAGAAAATAATAATTAAGGGCCCATGGCACAAAACTCTAGAGAGGTGGTCATGGAAAGAAAATTAAATTAAAGTCTTGACACAAAACTCTAGGAGGGGACCACACTTAATATAGAAATAAAATAATTATTTAAGAGCCTTGTTACAAAATTTGAGGTAAGGCCAACCCCAAAGTTAATTTGAGCATTAGGCACAAAACTCAAGAAAGGCTAATCTCCAATAATAAATTAGAAATCCTATACAAATCTCAAGAAAGGTCCACCTCAAGTATTCATTTGAGAATTTGACACTTAATCCAAGAGATGGTGGCCCCAAAGAGGAAAAATGTAAGATTTTGATGAAATCCTGAAATCGGAAGCAAACCCTGAAGATCCTCGACCGTAGGGTCAAGATCGAGCTCAAACCTGACTAGGTTAGGATCGAGCTCAATCTTGACCTAGTTAGGACTAAGGTTTACTTTGACCCCATAAGGTTGACTTTGACCTTATGGTCAAAAACCTCAGGTTCATAGTCCAGAATGCTAGGAAAATGCTAAGAAGAAGTGGAAAACGGGGTAGAATAGGGGAAAAAGCCAGATCCAAGTCGAGTATCCATTCAGGGCATTCGACATGACCCCAAACCACTTACTCAAAGGGCTAAATGCTCTTAACATGGAAGTGCTTCCATTTTAAGATGATACATTAAGCCCCCACTTTAGCAAGAGTATGGACTCGATGCAAACTCTTGGTAAAGGAGATCATAAAGAAAAATATAATCTTACTGAAATCAAAGGGACAAAGGAATCCTCAAGCTCCCAGGGACTCACGTCTATGTCAACTCCAAGATTGTAATAAGAGAGACATCACTAGAAGAAGATAGAAAAGGGAAGAGATGATTGGTTAGCTCACCCAGTAGGGTGTTTGTATCTCACTATGAACCACAAAAGGATAGGATGTCCCACCAAGAAAACACTTGATAGTCACCCCATAATATTGTGCACCTTTTGGTGGCTTTGTGCATGTATGTAATGCATCTTCTAACAACTTTTATAAAGTACCCATGGATCCACCTTCTTGTATCACCATGGAATATAAAATGCGTGTCTCCTCAAGATTTAGCAACTTATGTGCGTTACCCTCGGAAGATTTAGCATATCGATGTGTGTCTTTTCAGGATTTAGCAACTTATGTGTGTTACCTTCCAAGATTTAGCATATTGAAAAAATTAAAAAATGCGTGTCTCCTCAGCATTTAGCAACATATGTGCGTTACCTTCGAAAGATTTAGCATATTTGATATTGGAAATGCCTGTCCCTTTAGGATTTAGCAACTTATGTGCATTACCTTCAAAGATTTTGCATGCTGCAAAACAAAAGGTTAGAACAAAAATACATAATATAGAGCAAGGGAGGTCATATATATGCCCCCCTCCTTAATATGGCAAAAACATACTATTTTGACATGTCAAGGAAAGAAAAGAACAAGGATAAAGACTTCTTCAACATCAAGACAATATCCACAAAGAACACCCAATCCAAGCCAAGAAGGTCACAGCTGCTATGAAGCCATGGAAGGGACGAATGGAAAGAGATATCATGCAAGAAGTGAAAAAGTAACCCTTGTGAGGGATAGCACATTGTTCAGCTTCCAAGGTGAGAGATATATCAACCATGGAAACCCAATGTCAAATAATGAAAGAGGTTGTGATCAAGGACAAATATCCTCAATGCAAACCAAAATGTTCATGTATGATTGGATATCACATAATAGATAGATTATACTTAACCAAGGAAAGAGGTGAATCCTGAAAAGATAGAAAAGAAAGAGATGACATCCTTGCCCCCCAAGAATAGGAACAAAGATGGAAGGGGACCTATTATATCGCTCACAACACTATGCAAGACAACGAGCCCCCAAGGATTAGGCTACCATTGTTTACATAATGTGGAGATCCATAATAGGAACATAGATGTTATTTAGAGAAAATAGGATTGAAATACAACTCATTGCCACATGATATATAATTAACCTTACTATCAATGAGCTACCTAATCTTATAATGTAAAGCTTGACATTCATTAGTAGAGTGATCATGAAATCTACGATATAAACAAAAAGGAAGAGTCTTCAAGTGTGAACTACGTTTCTTTTTGCATTTAGGTCTAGTAATCATCTTAGCTCGAAGGAGTTTAGGCAAAAGAACTTCTTGGTCAAATTCCTTCATAGGTTCATCATGTTTTGAAGTGTTATTTGAGATGTTATTAACATTGATTTATTGTCAAGGATTAAATCCTAATCCATAAGAATGCTCATGCCCCCTAGTGTGTAAGGGCATTTGAATTCCTTGTTTATGCTTACCACATCCTTGACCGTTAAATCCTTGTTTAACAAGGAAATGATAACCAGGACCATAACGAGAAGACATATCATAAGGATTCAATGGAACCTCAGTAGTCAAAATATCATCCTTGGTAGATTTGATAGATTCATTGTGGGTAGAAGTAGTGACAAAGTTATTACAAAGGGTTTTAGAAGTAAAAACTCATTGTTCAAACTCTCTTTGTTTCTTCATAAAATCAAGATCATTAACCTTATATTATCCAATAAAGGTAGGAGTAAAATCCAAAGTTCCCCAATCATCGCTAGGAAGAGCATTAGAGGAAGGAGAATCACTATTAGAAATAGGAGTAGTGTGAGTTTGAATATTAAGACAAGGATTAGGTGCATCATCCGCATGAAGTGTATACATCACGTTTGTTGGTGCAATTAAATATTCACTAATTAAACTTTACGTAAGTTTACTTAGGATAATGCATTTTCATATTAGTTGTCATTATGAAACCTAGGAGTTTGCATTTCTATTTAGCACATGGCTAGGAGAATCTCCGCTTTAGGTGTGATAGTTGTCATCACATACCTCTTTGTATGTGAGATCCACCTTTAGTGCTCTTATCACATTATCATCCTCTCATTGTTACACATGTATCTCATACTTTCATGTACAATGGAGGATGATCCACCTTTGGTGGACATGTGATTCCACCTTGTGTGGGTGATATTTTATCATCTCCTTATCATGTAGTCTTATTGCATTGCCTATATATTCAGGCACTCCTACTTTGAAATCAATCAATCAATTCAATCTAATTCATTATTTGATCATTTGATCATATCATATTTTGTCTTTCTTGTGCTATCTCTTGAGCTTCTAGATCTTGGCATTACATTAATTTCCTTAGGAAAATTCTTACATGGTATTAGAGCCAAAAGAGTTTTCGGTGCATAGCCATTAGATAGTGATTGATTGCTTCAACTTTTGGAGGGCCATGATTCAGATCTGGGATCAGCATTTTGTGGAAGCGTTTTGAGCAAGATCGAACCTCACCATTGCATCCAGGTGGCTATTTCCATAAATATTGACTATAAATTTGCCTAGATTGGGCAAAAGTCAAATTTGAAGCAAATTTTTTTTTGCAAATTGGACCCCTAAGGCCAATTTGCAAAATTGGAGCACTTTGGGTCAAATTTGATAGTTCCATTGCGATCAGAGTGGCCAAAAACCAAAAGATTGACTGTTCATTCGCCCAGATCGAAGGCAGTTGGTCTGAGGAAAAAAAATCTCCCTCCCTAGTCTGTCGTACAAAATTCTACAATAAAGGTACGATTTATTTATTTTTATTATTTTTAAATTATTTTATTTTTTTTAAAATAAAAAAAATTCAAATATTAATTGCAATTTGGGGAGGGTTATTGTTTTAAAATTTTTTCATATAAAATTTTTTGAAAGTTTTTTATCTATTGTCACAGGCCCTACGGATTGCAGTACTAGCACTGGTAGTGCAGTATGCACCGTAGTGCTAACCGCACTGCACAGTGCGGTATGCACGGCAATGCTGACTGCACTGCACAGTGCGGTATGCACGACAGTGCTGACCGCACTACACAGTGCGTATCAACACTATACCGCACTATAGTGCGGCCCCCATAAAGGGGTTTTTCAATATTATTTTTTTTTTAAAGTTTTTTTTAATATGTTTTTTTAAAGTTTTTTTTAATAAATAAAAAAATTTCATTTAATAATGTTTTTTAAATTTTTTTTAATAAATTTTTTTAATATGTTTTTTTAAAGTTTTTTTTAATAAATAAAAAAAATTTCTTTTAATATGTTTTTAATTTATTTTTTAATATGTTTTTTTTTTAAACTTAATATGTTTTTTTTTAATAAAATATATTTATTTTTCTTTATTAAGTATTTAATAAAGTTTTTTTAAATCTCAAAAAAAATTTAAAAAAATTATGTTTTTTTCTTTATTTTTAATAAAGTTTTTTATGTGGTCTTTTAATAAATGTTTTTCTTAAACTTATTGGGTTTTTGGAAAACAAAATATTACTAAATAAGCAAAATTGGGAACATTTTTTTTTCTTGCCATCTACATACCTGTTTTGCAGTGTCATCCAAACGGTAGCCAGGGGGGGAGGCCAATTTTGTCCCAAAGACTTCCTAGCACAAGGCCAACATGAGGACACCTTTTTTGCAACATTTGATAGGGCATCCTTGGTGGCTTCATCATCTACATGTTTTCAAGTTTGCATTTAATGTTGTATGCTCTTGCATGAGCCATGTTGTACACGCACTATCATAAAGTGCCACATTTTTTGTACCTTGTCATTGATGACACATTTGATGTAATCCCTATGGTAGTAGATTAGGAATACCAACTTGTCAGTTGAGAGTACCCAGTTGGTGCTTGCAGGTGTCTCCATGCCTCATCTCTATCATATCTTAATGGGCATTCCATTAGTCATTCTACATCAACATTGGTACCTGATTTTGTCACACTTTGACATTCTTGGTGTAGCATTGGCTCTATTTTCTTCCTATGGAGGAGTATTGGTCAACATCTTGGACCATCTTTGTAGGAGATTCAACATTAAGGGGGGGCTACTTTGTCTCTCTTCCCTATTTCCTTCCTTTGGGGGAATTCTTTATTGTATATGCATGATGTATGTCATAATAGGGGGTCTTGATTACTCCATCCATGCATGCATCTTGTATTCATCTCTCATTTTGGGGGAGGGTTTTTCCCATGAGGTTTTCCCTCTTTCTCCATTTTATGAGAGATTGCATTATCTATTGCTCTTGCATTTTGTACATGGGTACCTAACATGGCCTAGTAGTCAGGACCCATTTTGCATTGTGAGCTTAAGTGCATTCCCCTAAGTTGCACTTAAGGGGGGGTGTTGGTGTAATTAAATATTCACTAATTACACTTTACTTAAGTTTACTTAGGATAATGCATTTTCATATTACTTGTCATTGTGACACCTAGGAGTTTGCATTTCTTTTTAGCACATGGTTAGGAGAATCTCCACTTTAGATGTGATAGTTGTCATCACATACCTCTTTGTATGTGAGATCCATCTTTAGTGCTCTTATCACATTATCATCCTCTCATAGTTACACATGTATCTCATACTTTCATGTACAATGAAGGATGATCCACCTTTGGTGGACACATGTGATTCCACCTTGTCCACGCTACAAACATTAAGCCCAGATCCATTATCAATCAAGGTCCTACGAATGATACTTTTATTGATAGAAACCGCAACCATAAGAGCATCATATTGATTTTGAACTTCTTTAGAAGGTAAATATTTTTGAGTAAAAATAATGTCAGGAGGACCCAGGGTAGCATGCATGCATTGTATCTTAAGTTATTAATGTTCTCTTGATTAGGAGGTGGAGTGGGAAGAGTTGCTAGAGATTTTTTCAAGGCTTCACAGTAGGTAGGTGAAGTTTGAAGAAGCTCCCATAAAGAAATCTTGGTAGGAGTATTTTACAACTGAGTTATCAAATCACACTCCTTGCTACGAAGATGGGGTGGAGGAGGAAGAATAGGTTGAGAAGGTGGCAAAGAAGTAGAAACCACCAGATTAGGTTGAGGATTATTCCTTGTACGATATGTGTGAGCTATAGAATCTTGATCATTAAAAGACTCCATAGGTTTACCTTTCATAGTAATGCGGGGACAACCTTTGACAGTGAAAAAGGGTTTAGGATAAACCATTTTAATTATGTCAATAATACAAATAGATTCACAAGAAGGAAGAAAAGAGGACATCCTAGGAGGAGATGAGGTCAGATCTTGATTCTCCATAGGATCATCACTAAAAGGGAGAGAATTAAGGGAATTTATATCATTATCCACTAATGCCTCATCACTAGAAGGAATCTCAAATGGAGGTAGATGATCTATAATATCATCTTCTTTCACTAAAATATCTGCATAAGGGGAATGTGTTGTAGAAAAAGATTTATCATCATGTATGAATATTTCATCCATTAATAAATCACCCTCTTGAATCAAAGTTTCTTTGCGAGGAGAGGATAAATCAATGTTGTTATCCAAGGGTTCATCACAAATAGGAGGATTATCATCCCTACCAATAAAGCACATTATAGGAGTGTCATAAGTCCTTAAAGCTTGATCCCTATTAGGAGAAGAATTAACATCAATCTTCAACTCCTCTCCATAAAGAGAAATATGATGGAGGTATAGATTAAGGTCATCTTCATTGTCTAATATATCCTTATAAGGTAATTCAAAAGAGGACAAAGCAACATCACATGTAGTAGATGAAGTCTTGCTAGGTGTAATGCCATGCAATGGTAAGGTAAGAGGAGGATGTTGTGTAATCCCAAAAGTGTTGGAAAACATTTGAAACAACTTGTGCAACATGATAACAAATAGATCTAGATATATCCAAATTCATTAAAATGAAATTTCTAAACATGAAAATGAAATCAAACACAATAGAGCATCTAATTCCACAAAGCAACGTAAATGTTTTTGTATTTTTGAAGAAATTTGACAATTTTTTTAGATTTTTGAAATGTAAATGCAAGAGCATAAAAGAAATCTAATCTTAAGGCAAGAAAACAAATGATCTTACACCAAAAATAAAGAGAGTAAGTATGTCGGGTTCACCAAAATGTAATAGATAAAATATGATGAGGTCCTAGAACAATGGCTTGCACATAAAAGAGACCCCAATACTAATATTATACACTTACATTTGAATTGTATTGATATGGAAAGTAAATGTAAATGACTAATGTTGAAATGAAGAAGTAAAGGTACTTACCTCCAAAAAAGAACCTACTGAAATCCCTATCAAACGATCTCAAAAACTGTTGATTCTTGTGCTTTCAAGCCAAACTTACGAGATCTACAAGACCCAGAAATCTTTTTTCGAGATGAGATCAGGTCAACTTTGAACCTCATAAAAGGTCAATGATGACTTGGAGATTTTGAAGGTTGACTTTGACTTTATTCACAGATCTTGGAAGTTTGGCAAAAAGGGTATCCAGATCTGTACTTTAATTCACTGTCTCGCATTTGTACCTACAAGAAAAAAGGTTTTGTTTGTTGGGGGGGATGGGTTTTCCTTAGTCGAACCCCAATTTGGGAATTAACCTTGAAATTGAATTGAAATTGCTGTAAATAAACAAAGTAAATGGAACAATTCAGCTTGCTCGAGTTGAAACCCTTGTGGAGGATTCAAATCTTTGAATCCACAAGAATGGATGAATGTAGAATCAAATATAGGATGTCTCCAATCAATTGTCTTTAGATCTTCAACACCAATCTTGAATGGATCCTGGAATAAGAAGAGGCTTGGATGGATGGATCTTCAACAAGAGGGCTCCATAGAGCTTGAATCATTCAATGGCTTCTAATGGATCTCCTTGATGAATTGGATGCTTGAATGCTTGAAGGCTTGAATGCTTGATCTTATTTCTTAAGAGCTTGAGAGATGGATTGCAAAACTTAATGGATAAAATGAGAGAGGAAGGCTCCCTTTTATAATGATCTAGGGCACAAGAGGGGCCTCATAGAAAACAATAATTAAGGGCCCATGGCACAAAACTCTAGAGAGGTGGTCATGGAAAGGAAATTAAATTAAAGTCTTGACACAAAACTCTAGGACGGGACCACCCTTAATATAGAAATAAAATAATTATTTAAGAGCCTTGTTACAAAATTCGAGGTAAGGCCAACCCCAAAGTTAATTTGAGCATTAGGCACAAAACTTGAGAAAGGCTAATCTCCAATAATAAATTAGGAATCTTATAAAAATCTTGAGAATGGTCCACCGCAAGTATTAATTTGAGAATTCAACACTTAATCTGAGAAATAGTGGCCCCGAAGAGGGAAAATGCAAGATTTTGATGAAATCCTGAAACTAGAAGCAAACCCCGAAGATCCTGGACCCTAGGGTCAAGATCGAGATGAAACCTAACTAGGTCAGGATCGAGGTTGATCCTGACCTAGTCAGGATTGAGGTCGACTCAAGGTTGACTTTGACCCAATAAGGTCAACTTTGACCTTATGGTCAAAAACCTCAGGTTCGTAGTCCAGAATGCCAAGAAAAAGCTAGGAAGAAGTGGAAAATGGGGTAGAATAGGGGAAAAAGCCAAATCCAAGTCGAGTATCCATTCAAGGCATTTGACATGACCCCAAACCACTTACTCAAAGGGCTAAACACTCTTAACATGAAAGTGCTTCCATTTTAAGATGATACATTAAGCCCCCACTTTAGCAAGAGTATGGACTCGATGCAAACTCTTGGTAAAGGAGATCATAAAGAAAAATATAATCTTATTGAAATCAAAGGGACAAAGGAATCCTAAAGCCCCCAAGGACTCGAGTCTCTATCAACTCCAAGATTGTAATAAGAGAGACATCACTAGAAGAAGATAGAAAAGGGAAGAGAGGAGTGGTTAGCTCGCCCAGTAAGATGTGTGTATCTCACTATGAACCACAAAAGGATAGGATGGCCCACCAAGAAAACACTTGATAGTCACCTCATAATGTTGTGTACCTTCTAGCGGCTTTGTGCATTTATGTAGTTCATTTTTCGATAGATTTTATAAAGTACCCATGGATCCACCTTCTTGTATCACCATGGAATACAAAATACGTGTCTCCTCAAGATTTAACAACTTATGTGTGTTACCCTTGGAAGATTTAGCATGTTGATGCATGTCTTTTCAGGATTTAGTAACATGTGTGTTACCTTCCAAGATTTAGCATATTGAAAAGTTTGAAAAATGTGTGTATCCACAGGATTTAGCAACTTATGTGCATTACCTTTGGAAGATTTAACATATTTGATATTGGAAATGTTAGAGTAAAGTATTAATTATGTTAATTAATCTTTACTCCCTTCTTAAGATGTCAACTCCTTTTTTCTTTAGTTAAAAGCACAAGCACTAGTTGTTCTAAACTCTTGCATTAGTCATGTAATAGTTAAACTAATTATTAGATGCACTAGACTTTGCCTTTTGAAGACTTTTGATCTCCTTTATAAGGATGATCCATTGTATATTTTATTCATTCATTAATTGAGGATATTTTCTTCTTCAAATTTTTGAGTCAAACCCCTGCCCTCTTCTTGTCTCTACTTCCTTGTAAAAGGTTTTTGTATGTAGGTGATCTTTGAGTTTTGTGGATTTGTATTGCTCAAATCCTATAGGAAATGCATGTCCCTTTAGGATTTAGCAACTTATGTGGGTTACCTTCCGAGATTTATCATACTGCAAAACAAAAGGTTAGAACAAAAATACATAATATAGAGCAAGGGAGGCCGTATATATGCCCCCCTCCTTAATATGGAAAAAACATGCTATTTTGACATGTTAAGGAAAGAAAAGATAAGAATAAAGCCTTCTTCAACATCAAGACAATATCCACAAACAACACCCAGTCCAAGCCAAGAAGGTCATAGCTCCTATGAAGCCATGGAAGGGACGAATGCAAAGAGATATCATGCAAGAAGTGAAAAAGTAACCATTGTGAGGGATAGCACACTATTCAGCTTCCAAGGTTAGAGATATATCAACCATGGAAACCCAATGTCAAATAATGAAAGAGGTTGTGATCAAGGACAAATATCCTCAATGCAAACCAAAATTTTCATGTATGATTGGATATCACATAATAGATAGAATTTTCCTAACCAAGGAAAGAGGTGAATCCCAACAAGATAGAAAAGAAGGAGATGACATCCTTTCCCCCCAAGAATAGGAACAAATATGGAAGGGGAACTATTATATTGCTCGCAACACTATGCAAGACAACAAGCCCCCAATTATTAGGCTACCATTTTTTACATAATGTGGAGCTCCATAATAGGAACATAGATTTTATTTAGAGAAAATAGGATTGAAATAAAACTCATTGCCACATGATATATAATTAACCTTACCATCAATGAGCTTCCTAATCTTATAATGTAAAGCTTGACATTCATTAGTAGAGTGATCATGAAATCTATGATATAAACAAAAAGGAAGAGTCTTCAGGTGTGAACTACATTTCTTTTTGTGTTTAGGTCTAGTAATCATCTTAGCTCGAAGGAGTTTAGGAAAAAAAATTTCTTGGTCAAATTCCTTCATAGGTTCATCATGTTTTGAAGTGTTATTTGAGATGTTGTTAACATTGATTTTTTGTTGAGGATTAAATCCCAATCCATAAGAATGCTCATGCCCCCCAGTGTGTAAGGGCATTTGAATTCCCTGTTTATGCTTACCACATCCTTGACCATTAAATCCTTGTTTAACTAGGAAATGATAACCAAGACCATAATGAGAAGACATATCATAAGGAGTCACAATATCATCCTTGGTAGATTTGATAGATTCAGTATGGGTAGAAGCAGCAACAAAGTTATTATAAAGGGTTTTAGAAGTAAAAACTCATTTTTCAAACTCTCTTTGTTTCTTCATAAAATCAAGATCATTAACCTTATATTCTCCAATAAAGGTAGGAATAAATTCCAAAGTTCCTCAATCATCACTAGGAAGAGCATTAGAGGAAGGAGAATTACTATTAGAAATAGGAGTAGTGTGAGTTTGAATATTAAGACAAGGATTAGGCGCATCATCTGCATGAAGTGTATACATCATGTTGTTATGTATAAACTTGACTTTATGATGAAGGATGGAAGGAACGACATGCATCTCGTGCAGCCAAGGTCTAGCCAAAAGAAGGTTATAATTGAGAGGTCCAGGGATAACATGAATAGGTGTATTCAGGATGACCGGTCCTACTTTGATAGGTAAGGTAATGATGCCTAAATTGTTCTTTGAAATGTTATCAAAGCCACATATAGGAACATTGCCAGGTTGAATAGTTGAAAGATCGATGTTAATCACTTTGATCATGTCCATGCTACAAACATTAAGCCCAGATCCATTATCAATCAAGGTCCTATGAATGATACTTTTATTGATAGAAACTGCAACCATAAGAGCATCATATTGGTTTTGAACTTCTTTAGAAGGTAAATCTTTTTCAGTAAAAAAAATGTTAGGAGGACCTGGGGTAGCATGCATGCATTGTAGGAAGTTATTAATGTTCTCTTGATTAGGAGGTGGAGTGGGAAGAGTTGCTAGAGCTTTTTGCAAGGCTTCATAGTAGGTAGGTGAAGTTTGAAGAAGTTCCCATAAAGAGATCTTGGCAGGAGTGTTAGCTTGTGGTGACTGATCAGGAAAGTACTATCCAGGAAATTATTTTTTTGAGGCTGACATATTTTTGGTTATTTTGGGCTGACATATTGTAACTCATTCTAACCCTAAAGTGGAAAAAATAATGTATAATATGGCTTAGGGTTAGGGATTTTACAATGTATGATTTTAGTACTTGCGACGGAATTGAGCTATAAGGGATTACAAATTGTAATCAGGTTGTAATCACTGGATAATAATATTGGATTCGCTGTTGGTGGATGTATCCTAGGGATTGGGTGAACCATGTTAAATCTTTGTGTCTTGTGTTCTCTTCTATGTGGTTGGTTATTTTCTGATATTGGTTATATTTGTAAATAATTGTTATTTCTGCCTTGTTAATCCTAACAAGTGGTATCAGAGCGAGGTTGTTTTTAGTTATCCTCTGCAGGAAGATCTCACAATTTAGTGGGAGTCTCACGATTGAGTGGGAGCAATGGTAGATGAGAGTAGGTTGAAGGTTGACAAGTTTAATGGGCACAACTTTTAGTTATGGAAAATGCAAATGGAGGACTATCTCTATCAGAAGGATCTATGGCAGCTATTGGAAGGAAAAGACAAGAAACCGGCAAGAATTTTTTATGAAGACTAGGTTACTGTTGATAGAAGGGCTCTTGGTAGTATTCGATTCTACCTGGCAAAATTGGTGGCATTCAATATTACCTCAGCAATGATGATTGAAGATTTGATGAAAACCCTAGCGTAGTTGTATGAAAAGCCCTCCACTTCAAATAAGGTATTTCTCATGAAGCATTTGTTTAATATGAAATGGTGGAAGGTGGGTGATTTGTTGATCAATTAAATGAGTTTAATACAGTTACCAGTCAATTAACTTCTATCAATATTATTTTTGATGAAGAAGTTAGCGCTCTTGATTTTTTGTTCTTTGCTTGAAAGCTGGAATGGCTTGTTAATGGCCGTTGGTAATTCTATTTCTGGTTCTAATACCCTAAAATATGATGATGTTATTGGTATTATTCTGAGTGAGGAAATTCATAGGAAAAGCTCAGGTGGATCCACATCAGGTAGTGTCTTAAATGCACAAAGTAGGGGTAGAACCACTGAGAAAGGAAACAACTCTGGAAATCATGGGAAATCAAGAGGAAAATCAAAGGGAAAGAGGTCTGAATCCAAAGGACCAAATGATTGTTGGTACTATGGAAAACCAGGTCATAAGAAGAAAGATTGTTGGTCGCAAAAGAATAAAGAAGGAGAAAAACAAGAAGGTAACAAGGAGGAAAATGTGGTAAGTAATAAACCCAAAGAGGATGCCTTGCTTCTTTCTTTAGAAAGTATTGATGATTCATGAGTTTTAGATTCTAGGGCTTCATTTCATGCTACACCCCATAGAGGTTACTTTCTTGATTATGTCCAAGAGGATTTTAGGCTAGTTTATTTGGGAGATAATTAACCCTGTCAGATAGTTGAAAAGGGGAAAATTAAGATTAAGTTGTAGAATGGGAATCGTTGGCTACTACAAGAGGTAAGACATGTTCCAAGATTGAGTAGAAATTTAATTTCAGTAGGGCAATTGGGTGATGAGGGTTGCACAGTTACTTTTAATGATAGAAATTGGAAGGTTTCAAAAGCTTCCTTAGTAGTAGCAAAAGGTGTGAAAGTAGGCACCTTATATCTTTGTATAGGTCATACTATTCCTTCTACTTTAATTATTTCAGAAGATAATGAATGTTCAAGAATAGTGGCTGCAGTTGAGTAGGAAGAACATCAAACTATTGTTGTAGATTCTGACATAGCATTGTGGCACAACAGACTTGGGCACATGAGTGAAAAAGGTATGAAATTAATTCATTCAAAGAAAGTTTTACTTGGTCTAAAATGTGTCAATATGGATTTCTATGAGAGTTGTGTGTATGTAAAACAAAAGAGAGTTAGTTTTGTGAAGAGTGGGAAGGAAAAGAAAAATGAGAGATTAGAGCTTGTGCATATAGATGTATGGGGACCAGCTCAAGTATCTTCCCTAGGTGACTCTCTATATTATGTTACATTTATAGATGATGAAACAAGAAAAGTATGGATTTATTTCCTTAGACAAAAGCTTGATGTATTTCAAACTTTTAAGAAATGGAAATGCTTGGTTGAGAATGAGACTGGTAAAAGGTTAAAATGTCTCAGATCTGATAATGGTGGTGAGTATTGCAGCACAAAATTTGAAGATTATTGTTCCTCTAATGGTATTCATAGGCAGAAAACTATACCAAGGACTCCACAAGAAAATGGAGTGGCTAAATGCATGAACATGACAATAATGGAGCGTGCAAGGAGTATGAGGTTGCATGCTAGGCTACCCAAAAACATGTGGGTAGAGGTTGTAAATACTATTGTTTATTTAATCAATAGAGGCCCCTCTACTCGTTTGGATTGTGGTATTCCAGAGGAAGCATGGAGTGGTAAGAAGGTGAGTTATTCTTTTCTCAAAACCTTTGGTTGTGAAGCTTTTGCACTTATAGATTCTGAAAATAGAACCAAGCTAGAAGCTAAGTCAAAGAAATGTGTATTTTTTGGATATGGCATTGATGAATTTGGTTACAGGCTTTGGGATTTTGAAAATCATAAAATTGTAAGAAGCAGGGATGTCATATTCAATGAGAAGGTGTTGTACAAAGATCTGTTGCAGCAGCATGAGAAGAAATAAAATGACTATGTAGTACTAGATGATACTCCAAAAGATGATGTTCTAGTAGTTCCTTATGCTCCGTAACAACAACAACAACAAATACCACACACCCCAGTGAATGTTAGATGGTCAGCAAGGCTAAGTAGACCTCCAGAAAGATTTTCCTCCTCTCTATATTCTATTTTGTTAACAGATGCTAGTGAACCTGAATGTTATAATGAAGATATGCAGGTGGATACAAAGATTCAATGGGAGTCTGCAATGATAGACAAAATGGACTCCTTGCTAAAAAATCAAACTTGGGATTTATGCAAGTTACCTGCAGGTAAAAGGGCTTTATAAAATAAATGGGTTTACAGGCTGAAAGAAGAGGATGGAGGTAAGAAAAGATTTAAAGCTGGGTTAGTTGTAAAAGGTTTTGCATAGAAAAAGGGCATTGATTTTGATGAGATATTTTCTCCAGTTGTTAAAATGACTTCTATCCATACTATTTTAAGTATTGTGGCTACTGAAGATTTTCATTTAGAGTAGCTTGATGTTAAAATAGATTTTCTTCATGGTGATTTGGATGAAGAAATATATATGGTCGAGTTACAAGGATTTGAGGTCAAGAGTAAGGAGAATTTGGTGTGCAAATTGCAGAAAAGTTTATATGGCTTGAAGCAAGCACCTCGGTAATGGTATATTAAATTTGACACTTTTATGAATGAGCATGGATATAGTCGGTGTCATTCTGACCATTTTTTTTATTTTAAGAGGTTGGATGATGACAACTACATTATTTTATGTTTATATGTTGATGATATGCTTGTAGCCGGGTCTAACATGGATCACATTAAGGGGTTGAAACAATAGTTAGCACATTCATTTTCTATGAAGGATTTGGGGGCACAAAAACAAATCCTTGGTATGAAAATTTGTAGAGATAGGAAAAATAAGAAGCTAACTTTATCTTAGGCTGATTATATTGCGAAGGTGCTGCAATGTTTCTCTATGGAGAATGCCAAAGCTGTCAACACACCTTTGCTTGGTCATTTGAAATTGACTAAGGATATGTGTCCCAAGACACCAGAAGAAGAGACTAAAATGTCCAAGGTACCTTATGCTTTAGCTACAGGGAGCTTAATGTATGCTATGGTATGTACTAGGCCAAATATTGCACTCGCAGTGGGCGTCGTTAGCCGATATATGAGTAATCCTGGTATTGAGCATTGGAATGCAGTCAAATGGATTCTCAGATATTTGAGAGGTACATCCAGTAAGTGTTTACACTTTGGGGGTTCTACTACTGTTGTACAAGGCTATGTTGACTCAGATTTGGCAGGAGATATAGATAGCAGGTAGAGTACTATAGGTTATGTATTTAGTGTTGGTGGGACAGTAGTGAGTTGGATTTCTCGACTACAAAAGGTGGTTTCTTTATCCACTACAGAGGCAAAGTATGTTGCTACTACAGAGGCAACCAAAGAGATGATATGGCTTTAATTCTTCATGGAAGAATTGAGACATCCATAGAAGGATAATTTTCTACATACAGATAGCCAAAGTGCCATTCATCTTGCAAAGAATTCTTCTTTGCACTCAAAGACAAAACACATATAGTTGTAGTATCATTTCATTCAATCAGTTATGGATGATGGGAAGTTAAGGCTGGAAAAGATTCATACAGATGATAATCCAGCAGATATGTTTACAAAGGTAGTAACAAGGGAGAAGTTGAACTCATGTTCAGCTTCAGTTGGTCTTCTAGACTGAATAGAATAAAGGAACAACTAAGTCCAGGGTGGTTTGATCCAGTGGGAGACTCATATGGTAGTGGTATTGCTATAGGATCAATCTCCAAGTGGGGGGTTTTTTTAGTATAGTGTGGATACTGATTAGTCACCAAGTGGGAGATTGTTAGCTTGTGATGACTAATCAAGAAAGTACTATCTAGGAAAGTACTATAAACTTTTCCTCTTGACAAATTTTTTTGAGGCCAACATATTTTTTGTTATTTTGGGATGACATATTGTAACACATTATAACCCTAAAGTGGAAAAAATATTGTATAATATGGCTTAGGGTTAGGGATTTCAAAATGTATGATTTTAGTAATTGTGGCAGAATTGAGTTGTAAGGGATTATGGATTGTAATCACTGGATAATAATATTGGATTCTCTATTGGTGGATGTATCCTAGGAATTCGGTGAACCACGTTAAATCTTTGTGTCTTGTGTTCTCTTCTGTGTGGTTGGTTTTTTTCTGATATTGGTTATATTTGCACATAATTGTTATTTCTACCTTGTTAATCCTAACAAGGAACATTTTGCAATTGAGTTATCAAATCATACTCCTTGCTAGGAAGACAGGCTGGAGGAGGAAGAATAGGTTGAGCAGGTGGCAAAGAAGTAGAAACCACTAGATTAGGTTGAGTGTTATTCCTTGTACGATATGTGTGAGCTATAGAATCTTAATCATTAAAAGACTCCATAGGTTTACCTTTGATAGTAATGTGGGGACAACCTTTGATAGTCAACAAGGGTTTAGGATAAACCATTTTAATTATCTCAACACTACAAATAGATTCACAAGAAGGAAGAAAAGAGGACATCATAGGAGGAGATGAGGTCAAATCTTGACTCTCCATAGGATCATCACTAAAAGGGAGAGCATTAAGGGAATTCATATCATTCTCCACTAATGCCTCATCACTAGAAGGAATCTCAAATGGAGGTAGATGATCTATAATATCATCTCCTTTCACTAAAATGTTTGCATAAGGGGAATATGTTGTAGAAAAAGATTTATCATCATGTATGAATATGTCATCCATTAATAAATCACCCTCTTGAATCAAAGTTTCTTTGCGAGGAGAGGATAAATCAATGTCGTTATCCAAGGGTTCATTGCAAATAGGATGATTATCATTCCTACCAATAAAGCACATTATAGGAGTGTCATAAGTCCTTAAAGCTTTATCCCTATTAGGAGAAGAATTAACATCAATCTTCAACTCCTCTTCATAAAGAGAAATATGATGGAGGTATAGATTAAGGTCATCTTCATTTTCTAATATATCCTTATAAGGTAATTCAAAATAGGACAAAGCAACATCACATGTAGTAGATGAAGTCCTGCTAGGTGTAACACCATGCAATGGTAAGGTAAGAGGAGGATGTTGTGTAATCCCAAAAGTGTTGGAAAACATTTGAAACAACCTGTGCAACATGATAAAAAATAGATCTGGATATATCCAAATGCATTCAAATGAAATTTCTAAACATGAAAAGGAAATCAAACACAATAGAGCATCTAATTCCACAAAACAATGTAAATGTTTTTGTATTTTTGAAGAAATTTTACAATTTGTTTAGATTTTTGAAATGTAAATGCAAGAGCATAAAAGAAATCTAATCTTAAGGCAAGAAAATAAATGATCTAACACCAAAAAGAAAGAGATTAAGTATGTCGGGTTCACCAAAATGTAATAGATAAAATATGGATGAGGTCCTAGAACAATGGCTTGCACATAAAAGAGACCTCAAAACTAATATTTTACACTTACATTTGAATTGTATTGATATGGAAAGTAAATGTAAATGACTAATGTTGAAATGAAGAAGTAAAGGTACTTACCTGTGAAAAAGAACTTGCTGAAAACCCTATCAAACAATCTAAAAAATTGTTGATTTTAATGTTTTTGAGCCAAAACTGTGAGATCTACAAAACCCAGAAATCTTTTTCCGAGATGAGATCAAGTCAAGTTTGAACCTCATAAAAGGTCAATGACGACCTGGAGATTTTGAAGGTCAACTTTGACTTTGTTCGCGGATCTCAACAAGAGGGCTCCATAGAGCTTGAATCATTCAATGGCTTCTAATGGATCTCCTTGATGAATTGGATGTTTGAATGCTTGAATGCTTGATATGCTTGCTTGAATGCTTGATATGCTTGCTTGAGAGCTTGAGAGATGGATTTCAAAACTTGATGGAGAAAATGAGAGAGGAAGGCTCCCTTTTATAATGATCTAGGGCACAAGAGGGCCCTTGTAGAGAAAAATAATTAAGTGCCCATGGCACAAAACTCTAGAGAGGTGGTCATGGAAAGGAAATTAAATTAAAGTCTTGACACAAAAATCTAGGATGGGACCACCCTTAATATAGAAATAAAATAATTATTTAAGAGCCTTGTTACAAAATTTGAGGTAAGGCCAACCCCAAAGTTAATTTGAGCATTAGGCACAAAACTCAAGAAAGGTTAATCTCCAATAATAAATTAGGAATCCTATAAAAATCTTGAGAAAGGTCCACCTCAAGTATTAATTTGAGAATTTGACACTTAATCCGAGAAATAGATGCCCCGAAGAGGGAAAATGCAAGATTTTGATGATATCCCGAAACTGGAAGCAAACCCCAAAGATCTAGGACCCTAGCGTCAAGATTGAGCTCAAACCTGACTAGGTCAAGATTGAGCTTGATCCTGACCTAGTTAGGATAGAAGTCAACTTTGACCTTATGGTCAGAAACCTCAGGTTCATATTCTAGAATGTGAGGAAAATGCTAGGAAGAAGTGGAAAATGGGGTAGAACAGGGGAAAAATCCAAATCCAAGTTGAGTATCCATTAAAGGCATTTGAAATGACCCCAAACCACTTACTTGGAGGTCTAAATACTCTTAACATGGAAGTGCTTCCATTTTAAGATGATATAGTTGAATTTTGTGGAGGTTTCACAATAAAAATCCACACTTAAGAGAAGATAGATTTCTTTATTGAATCAGTCTTTAATGGAGTCTCACCCAACTACAATAGCTAGCATAAATGACCAAGAAACAAAACCATCATTCACTTTGCCTAAAAGAGAGGTGTTATCATTATATTCTAATATTATTTTATTTCCAATGAGGGCCTAAAGGGTTTAGAAAATGACTTGTGTGGAGTTATGGAAAAAGATGGTAATATTATTGAAATTGACATAAATGCATCCAACTTCACTCTCGTGATACAAAGGATGGTATGAATGGCGTTATATCCATGCTTTCATTTCTTCCTAAATTATAAATGTTCTCTTTTGATGTTGATGAAATAAATCAAATGATAAAAAATACTTCCTCTAAGGTTGCAAAGGGTGTTTTAAATTAAAGTTTAGATGTGGAAGTTTTTGTTTTTTATTCAATATCTGATGAGCCTAAATATAAGATTGAAATCTATTTGATGTGAAAGAAATGAATGAATCAATTAAACTATTCATGATGTCATATATGTAGCTTAAATACTCTTTAGTTAAATTTATTGATGAAGAAGATAGAGAAAAAGAGTCACGAGAGGAGGTATTGTATTCTTTTTCTTTGAGAAATTATTTTACCAAATGAGATGTCATGCAGACCAAAAATGGATTCATTTTAATTTCCTAACACTAGTTCAAGTATAAAATCTATGCACTTGGAGATAAAGTTGAAGAATCTACTAATCTAATGAATGAATTCCATCCTTAATCTACTTATATTCTTGATAACATTTTTCTTGGTGAAAAATAAGAAGTTATTTTTATTAGCAATGCTTATTGAATGTAATATTCAAAATTATCAGTTAGCAATCAAATATCCAAAGATTGATTCATCCTTCAATGTACATAATGATTTTTTGAGTCTTGATATTTTCACTCTATGTCCTAATTAAAATAATGAAGTCATGATCAATATCGGGGTTGATTATCTTGTTGATGAAGTTAGAGAAGAAGCAAACTATGATTCTAGAATTTTTTATGAAGAATGGTTATTTAGACATGATCATTTCTTCAAAATATGTTTTCTATCCATCCATTAGCTATTTGATATTGTAGGAATTATTTAAGATGGTGGTTGTGTTTTATCACACCATATGGCCACAAACTATTATTCTGTAAGAGGTCATATTCCTCCCAGCCGATTGATTGTTTTACTTGAGCACCAGTGGGTACTTATGAAGGTAGGGATTTCTTGCGCTATGCATTTGTAAAAAATAATTATTTGAGTTAGTTCTTAGTTTTGTCTTGCCCATTTTTGGTTTGTGCCTATTCTCACATCCAACCTTCTATAAGAAATTCCCTATTTCCTTGCAATGCTTTATGGATCTATAGTGCAATGGTTGAAGCACTGATCTTTACCAAAAACTCTAGGTTCATGCTTCATCCTTCACAATCCTTCTCCCTAGTGAGAGCCAGTTGTCCAAAATTTCATTCTCTGTTCAAAGTTTTCGTCTCACATCATCAATTGCCAAAATTAGTGGCAATGGCTTGAGTTCGTTTATTTAAAATTATGGATCTTATTTTAAGTTCCACTTTTCATGTCAAAACTTGACATATCATCTAGAACCATATAATTAAGAAATGCGACAATTTAATCTAACTCCAAAGCTAATGGTCAAACTTGACATATAAAGAGGGAGATAAAATATATTCATATTTTAAGTGTTTTCATAAACCATTATCGACCAACGCCATAATTGCAGGAACTACCTAGACACCTAACAATGAACACACACTATTAAAAAGTTAAAGTTGAAAAGACTAACAAGCTTTTCATCTTTCTCCAAAATATATTGCAGAACTAGATAAGAGTTTCATGACTCTTCTTAGTTTCCAACATGGTTCCCTGAAGCACATAAAATCTCAGCACGTAAGCCTTTGAAGAGGTGAAAAGGGTACTGGTAGTCCATGGTTTTTGAAAGCTATCATCAAAATGCATCAACATTTTGTGAGATTTCTAGAATTGGCATCAGATCTTAGTAATTTGTTTGTAATCCACAGAGCATATGATAGCTGTAATACCCCAAAATTGGCACCTATCAATTTCAATAAATTTTGGTGCATTCCTCAAATTTCTACATCTTCAAAGTCCTACTTTGCTAGGAAATTTTCTCTCCCCTAGCTGACTTTAGTTGACTTGATGTGAATTGCAAAAACCCTAATTTGCATTAATCAAATATTATAATCAATTCCTAAGTCTTTTGACTTTATTAGCTAAATTATCCCTATGATAAATTAATTTAATTTTAAGGTCCTAAGCACTTTAAATTAAATTAAACCCACCACATTTAGCTAATATACATAAAAAAGGAATTAATATTACTTGTTATTTGAATGGATACCTTTATTTGAATTAATAATTCAAGATATTCGAAAAGTCCCCTATGTGGCAAATTCCATTCTTTTAATTAATTAATTCATGCCTTTTTGTCTCAATTGGGAATGAAGAGTCAGGAGTTTCAAATCAAGGAGCTCTTCATTCTCTCCCTGGACTTGTCTATTTAATGAACCTCTTTTTTCATTCGAAAAAAAGGGCAATTTGGAGAGTAACTAAACTATAACATTTTTTTTGTCTCAATTTCACAATTTCAAGCTTTCATTGCATTATTAGATTAATCTTCATTTAGTGTAATTGCACCTCATATTAGATTAAATTTTCTTACTTTCTCTTAGTTTAATCTCATCTTTATTTCCAGTTCTTTAGAATAAATCTGCATTTCATCTTTATTTTCAAGCTATTAAATTAATTGCACTTCATTCTAGGTTAATTTCAATTTGATTGTATTCATAGCTTTCAAATCCTCCATTGTAGTACTAGTCTTATGGTTTCTGGCTCTATTTATGAGAGTAATTAAACACCCTATCTACTTAGGAGGCAATAGGTCACTTCACTATGGATTTTGAATTGAGTAATTCATACTCTCTCTCGTAATTTGTTCATGTGAGTAATGACTATGTTGGGTGTGTAGGTGGATTTGAGGTCCACATTCAATAGCATACATTTTGCTGCCCACCATGGGGCAAAAAAATTGATTTATAGCCTCATCAATTTAAAACTTTTTTTTTGAATTTTGCAATCTGCCGTACGTCTGTACTTCTCTGTGTATGGAAGTTCGCGCGAGATTTTTGAGTGTACTGTGTGAAGTTTTGCTTCCTGTAGCACTTTCTCGCATGAAGTTTCACTATCTTGCCCTAGACCCTGCACTTTCTCAAGTGCTATGGAGTACTTCCTTGTGCGAGACCTGGTTTGAGTTTTTAAAATTTTCCAATTCTATGAAATTTCCTACACTATTTCTGACATTACTTTTTGCTATTGATTTTATATTTCTAGTTTTTTGTCATAGCCTAACAATTTTCTGCAGGATGTTTGTCAAAGAATATGAAACATGCTAATGGTTTAATTGCAGGCCGATAGTCAAAGACTTTCTAAAACATTATGTTTGTTTCTTACTTTCTTTCACATAGTCTAATTTGGGCTTTAAAATTTCTTAGGAATTTTGATAGTGGGTAGGGAATTTGGCTCTTCATTACATGGAGGTGATGCCCATGAATGAACCCAAAAACCTAATGATCCTACTAATATGAAAAATTCTTGTTGAAGCGAAGAAAGGTAGTGAATCTTTACGCTTCTATTTGCCAGGGGTTTATGCTCTTCTCTCTCTGAGAGAACCAGAAACCCAAAAGCTTGTAGATGTGGTGGAGTGAAACTAACTCGGTGATAAATTTTCTTGATGTATTTGGGTGAAGTGATCAGGTAGAGAAGTATGCTCTTCTCTCTTTGAGAGAAACATAAAATCAGACCCTTGGATCTAAGCCAAGTTGTGTCACCTTTAGAGGGCCTGTTAGAAGTTGAACCTCTGGGAATGACCCAAGTGAGTATGCACCTATCACCGGTGATTCCACCTCGCTATAATAAAGAATTTTTTGTTGAGTCTAAAGACTCTGAAACCATGTTAACTTCCTTCTCATGATTTCAACTATCATCTTGAGAAGGCCTTATCTGTTGTACTGAGCGGCGCCGCTCCTAGCCTTGCTTGTGGGGGTGTACAGCTTTCAAGTGTTGGTGTGGTTGCGAGGCCCTAGCCTTGTATCAAGGGCACCAAAGGTTAGTGTGAATGGAAGCCTACTAAGAACTCTCCCTAGTTAGTTTCCTACCTAGTTCACCTCTGAAAGGAGTCATAATCTTTGCATAGGGAGGGGGAAGAATCTCTCCCATAGATTCCCATCATAGGCATACACCTAGACACTTGAAGGTGGTTGTGACACTAGCCCCTACTACAAGGGTAACCTTTGAATGTAAACCATTGAGTCCTTGGAAACACCAAAAACATGGGCACCCTCTAGGGGGTGACACAACTGTGTGAGGTGCACATATGCGCATAAGCAATGGGGCAAAGGTTTTGGCTTCTCACCATTTTTTTGGTAGGGATAAGCTATGTGTTTGTTATCGAGTCTTAAAAATTGTCCAATAATTATCAAACAAAGACTCCCCTGATGCTATCAATTTGCTTTGTCCTTGATAGGTCTATTAATGACTACTTGTATCAAAACTGCTTAATCTAAACCATTGTGCTTGTAAATGAATGCTTGAATTCCTCAAAATGAGATTGTTGATTAAACTATTTTGCAGACTTGTCAGGAAATTAGATTTTTTGTCAAACATCAGTTCAGGCTGTATCTCAAAATTCAACTTTAACCTTGAAAATTGTGTCAAACTATTAGACTTTGGAGTTTTCCCATGCGAAGTTTTACCTTTCAGAGAACTTTCTCGTGTGAGACTGTGTTATTTTGCTTGAAGTTTGGTGTTTTCTCACATGACCCGGTACTTTCTCGCACAAGCCTATACCCTAGTTTTTAAAGCAAAGAGTAAATTCCCATCAACTGGTCAAATTTTTTTCTGATCTACTTTTTTTACTGTGGTCTATTTTTCTATTTTCCTATCGTTCATTATCAGAAACTAAGTGTATCAAACTAAGAATTGATCGATCTTTGCTTTGACTCGTGTTGTCTCTCATTGGTTTACCTTATCTCTTTATGCTTTTGTACCTCGCATTGCGATAGTCTTATCTTGGCTATTCTAGCCACCTCTTTTGACTATTCATACCAAGTGCATCTCACATCTTGGCTATTCTAGCCATTTATCTCCCTTTTGTTATCTTAGAGACAGAGTCTAGCATTATCCCGAGTCTCCTCTTGTCACATCTTTGTCTATGACTGTCACGACTCAAAGTGGCAAGACTTATCCCATTTATAATACTGGTCAAGGTAGAAGTGAACCTCGTAATCAAGAGATAGATCATCCTAAATCTGTTGTGAAATCTGAATTTTGTGAGAAATCATCAAGCTCTTCATTGAGTACTTTGAAAGATAGTTCTTCTTAATCATCACCTTCAGTGTTCCAAGAGTGCTTTAATCCTTTGTTTGAATCACAATCTAGTTTTTCATTCCAAGAATAAGACAACTCATTCTTCCAAGACAACTCTTTGTTTCACAACTTTGGAAGACTATTCCCTCAGACTGATCCGATTATTGAAACCATTGATCCTGCTGAAAATAGTGACTCATTTGATTTTGTTGATCCTTTTGATCTTGTTCAAACACCAAAAGTCACCTTAGCTATGCCTTTTTCGGCATCATTCATATCACTTTACTGAGGCTTCAGTTGCTGCAGGAACTTACACTGAAAAGATGTGAGGACCCTTTGACTTCCAATCAGGCCAATACAACCAAACTCAAAATCAATCTAAGAACAATCAATATCATGGGCAAACCTCTAATGAGAAACATTATGGTCAATCTCAACATGATCAAAATTAGACCCATAATGATGATCAATCTCAAAACAAAACTCAAGGTGATTGACAAGCAGCATACCACTATCGCCCTCCTCCATTTGATCAGAACCAAGATGATCAACAACAAGATCAAATTCCTAGTATCTATGAGATCCTTGGTAATGAAAATGATGTGATAACCCAATGCGATATCAACACTGCTAAAGCTAACAAAAGCCTTATCAAAATGATGGAAATCCTCCTTTTAGAAGAAAAGGAGAAGTACTTTCTTGAGTTAGCACAACAAGGGGTCAAGTTACCCCCAAACTTTCAAGTTGAAACAATTGTAGCTAAAGAGGAAGAAACTGAAACCGCTAAGCTACAAAAGATGATCCAGAGCATGCAAGATCAGATTAGTCAACTTGCAAAGGAAAAGGATAAGTCTACACAACAATTCACAATGGATAGTATATGCCCTTTTCCTTTTGACAAGAGTATTCACATGCCTCCTTTTCCAAAAGGAGTGGAGTTGCCAAAATATGACAAATACATGGGTACAACTGATCCCCAAGATCATCTGAGGGATTTTGGTGCCTATCTATGGAATTTATACATGATCAGACTTATCTTATTAGACTCTTTCCCCGTAGCCTAAGTGGACCAGCAATGGAATGGTTATGCTGATTGTTCCCTGGCATTAAGACTTTTGATGAGATCGCTAATCTTTTCCTTCAGCATTATTCTCACAACATTCAACACCCTATCAACATTCATGACTTGTCTAACTTGAAACAACAACATGGAGAGTCTTTCTTGTCTTTTCTCCAAAGGTGGAGACAACTTTGCATGAAGTATCCTCGTAAATTGCCTGAATCTGAAAAACTTGATATCTTTTTGGACAATCTTCTCCCAGACTTTGGATATTAGGTAAAACTAAAAGGTCCTTTGAATTTTGACAACATGATCAAATAGGCTGTGAGGATAGAGGCTTTCATGATAAAAAAGGGAGAGTTAACTTTGAATAAGGATAATAAGTAAGTATTTTCCACAAACAAGGACAAAGGAATGAGTATCAATAAAAATAGAGATGTTGTGAGTGATGGAGTGGTTGATAATGTCACTACAAAGCCTTCAAATCCTATCTTTAATCTTACTTCTAGTATACAAGCGGCTAAGACTGTTGAAAAGACCACAATGAATAATCAGCAAAATTCAAGATTTTCTAGGAACAAACCCTGGGCCTCTCGACCCAAGCGTGATTTTACTCCTTTGGGGGAGCCTCTTGATGTGGTCTTTAAAACTCTTATATAGAATCATGTTCTCACTCCTTTGGAAAAGTGTCCTTATGACCCGCAACCAAGACCTCATTGGTGGAATGACAATGCCTATTGTGATTATCATCAAAACATTGGTCATAAGACATCTACTTGTCTTCCACTGAAACATAAGGTTCAAGATCTCATTGATAATGGTGACATTCTTGTGGAAAACCATAATAAGAATTCAGACCATCATGCATTTAAGAATCCTTTCCCTCCTCATGAGAAAGGTGAGTCTTCCACAGCTAAGAATAACAACGCCAATGTTAATTACATGTACACTACTACTGATAATATCATCAACATGATTGAACCTGTTAGAGTTGAGTATTGCGATGTGATCACCTCTAAGAGGAATGGCGATGTTCCCAAATCTAGGACTCCTTTTATCTTGTGTAGTTCCACATCTCATTCATCTTAATCTAAAAAAATTCAAGATTGTGCTGATGTTATTACTTGATCATGTGGAAGAGTTATTTTGAAAGGCCCCTATCCTTCGAAACAAACTATGGATAAGGATTCTTCAAAACAAAATATAGACAAGGCTGCTTCGAAAAAAATGGATAAGACTACTACTGGTCCTACCAACAAAGCCTCAAAATTGACTCTTGCACCTAGCGCTGCTAGTTATAGCATTTTAGATCAACTCCAGTGAACCAATGCTTAGATTACCATTTTTGAGGTTTTGAAAATCTTGCCTGCTCACAGGTAGATTTTGGATAAAGCCCTCACCGAGGCAACATTCCCAAAGATCTCAATCTCAATCGGTTCTAATCTGTTGCATCTTTTCCTTGCAAGACCAAGCTTGAATCAAAATGGTTGGGCTTGAAACATAGGTTAGGCACTCAAGCTTGACAAGAAAAACAAACCAATTGATGAGGATAGAGAGAAATCCTCCTTCTTCTTTGAGCTCCACATTCACTCAAGTGGGTATTGCCTTATCTACACATCCAAGACACCTCATGACAAACCAAAGGCCTGTAGACAGATTAATGTGGAATAGCAATCAATCTCCTATAGGTATCCTATACCCTAATGATAGAAAGTCTCAGGCAATAGCCCTACTTGCATGGAATGAGCCTGAAAGCTAGAGACCTATCCTAACAACAAGAAAGGGAAAGGGTGGAGTTAAAGGGAAATGATTTTTAAAGATGGCCTGAAGGGACCCCTAAGATACCCTAAGTCTCTCATAGACTAGTGCCTTATCCAATGGGCCACAGAGTCAAATACCCTATTCCAAATGACAGCTATGAAACAAGAAAATAATGTACTCAATGTGTTGATGCCTGACATCAATCACACACCATGACCAAACCTCAACTTAATAACCACCTATGCATTCAAGCATGTTATTATCCATTCAAAGGATTTTAACCCTCCCCTTAGAAGAGACCTATGAATCAGACAATACATTAACCAGCATCCACTAGAAGACAAGCATGACCTATCCTTGATATTTCAGCTCATACATACATGAACACTAACCCTAAACCAGTTATCTCTACGAAGACAACTCCACTTGAAAACACATAGGCAATACAAGCAGAAAAAGCAAACACCCTTAATGTATGATCAATGCATTCAAAGCTCAAATGGAGATAGCTTGGTAACAGTAAGAATATATTAACTTCTCACACATAAGACAAATCACTTACAATATGCATTGGATTCTCAGAACCAGCAAGGAAAGAAGAACACTCTATATGCAGAGAGAAGGAGAAAATCTACATGAAAAGGACCCTTCACTGGAACCAGAAAAGAACTCTAAACTGGAACCACTGGAACTAACCAAATTCAGAGCCCTGAACAAGTCAAAAAAATTGACACTTTATGCCATTAGCTACCTTGGAAACCCATAACAGGTTGCAACAAGCTACAGATAGCTAATGCTAGGGTTTCACCCACCACACCAATCACAATTACATCAAAATTTACTGAAAAGGTAGGTAACCAAGCAATCTAGAGAGAGAAATCTCAAACAGATCAGCAATTATGAGCATCACTGAGATCAAGATAGAAAACTAGGAATTACCATGAAACTAGTCAAATCAGCCACCTGCAAACACACCTTGAGCATCAAAATAGTCCTTCATATGGCACAAAAGTCTCTGCAATCAAGTAATAGGCCTCTGGACCACTTTGCAACCACTGGCACCACCAAACCAATCAAAAAATGCCGTGGAAATCATAAATTTTGGTACTTCCTATCGCAAAAACTCTCTGCAAGAATTCAAATTTGAAAAGAAACCATCACTTATGGCTTTACCCTCGAAGCAGCGGCTCACATTTAAAAATAGATCAACTTTACATCTCCGTCGTCAGATCTTCACTTTCCCAGGCTCGACAACTTTACATTTATCCTCAGTGGCGCAGTCGCGCGGTCATGAACTTAACCGCCATAGGAAAAGGCACTCATTGTTATGCTTGGTCACATGATCACAAGGCACCAAACTAACCCATGCGATCATGTGACTACAGCTTCTCAACCATGCAATGCCGACTGCAAACCACCCTGAGAAGTCCTCGGTCCCACCACCAGTCGCCGACCAATCAAAACCGAGCACGCCGACAAGACCCGCATAGTGGACCCACCTGGAGACTTGGAGAATCAGTGACAAGAAACCCTACAAGGAGTGGGCCCCACCATCGAATCACACTTGCGCACTTAGGAAACGCTGGCAAATAGGAAGCTATGAGGTCAAAAACACACAGGGTTTTTGATGCCAAAAGATAAGCACACAAAAGTAGGAAGCACAAGGTCAAAAACAATGAAGGGTTTCACATAGACCGAAAACATCATGGATTTTTAGAAACATTGTGGGTTTTCGACACTTAGGCAAATTTTGAAAAACTATTTCTTGCAGACCTTAAAACTCAAATAACTCCCTGGGTTTTACAATTCAGCAAGTGCAATTTGGATAGGAGCAAGGTGACAACATGAAGAACATAGGGCTAAGGGAACTTCAAGAAAACTTGCAAGGCAATAGGCCATTTTCATAAGATTTTGCACTGACTAGAAAATGGACTAACACAATCTATGGTGGATCATTTAACTTCACCACGTTATTTATCCTTCTCTGAAGAAGATGATCACTCTTTGAGCCATCCACATAATGCTCCCTTACATATAGAGGTCATGATAGGTCCCAATCGTGTCCATCGTGTGCTTATAGACAATGATGTTGGTCTTAATATCTGTTCTACCAAGTTGCTTACTCAGCTAGGTTATGATGAGGATTGCATAGACTACTACAAA
Organism: Chamaecyparis obtusa; assembly: GCA_027943335.1. Lineage (NCBI taxonomy): Eukaryota > Viridiplantae > Streptophyta > Pinopsida > Cupressales > Cupressaceae > Chamaecyparis > Chamaecyparis obtusa. The sequence continues at coordinate 147,549 of BSBK01002261.1, forward strand.
AGGATTACCATCAAAGCTTATGATGAAGAAGAATACAAATCCCAAGGCTTAGTTGTGCTACCTATCTGCATAGGACCTGTTGAGAGAGATGTTACTTTTCAAGTCCTTGTTATTCCTCTTGCATACAACATTTTTTTGGGTAGACCATGGATTCATGAGATGCAAGTTGTTCCATCTACTTACCATCAATGCATCAAGTTTCCTTTCCATGGTGCAGAAGTTACTATCCCTACTAATACCAATTATTCTTGCAACACCCTTGCGCAATCTGCTGATAGTTTGGTTCCAACAAACAAAGAAACCACTGAGTTCTATGATGCTAAGCTTAGAGAAATGGAACAAACTTTGAAACTTAAGGATACAAGCATGGGAGAGTACCGAATTGAACCTGTGCTATCTCTAGCTGCTTTTCCTCTATCTCCATGTTCTTATGGGAGACCCCCCAAGAATAATAAATCTGTCGCTAGCTCCCCTCAGATAGTTTATGATGGTGCCTTTGTCAAAGCTACTACACCTTTGGAAAATGAGGATAAAGAAAGAGCTATCAAAGCTTGGATCTATAGAGGAAAAGGAATATCTAAAGAGACTACTCCACCTCCAGACTTAGAACAAGAGCCCTATAGTGAAGGCTTCAAAATCATGAAGCGCTTCAGATACAAGGGGAGTGGTCCTATAGGAATAAATGACAATGGTTTGTTGAAACCCATTGAAGCTACAGGTTGTCACTTAAAGGACACTACTGGTTTAGGCTTTAAAAAGACTCCCTTTCATTTAGGGACAAAGAAATTTGTGTCTGCACCTGAACCTGAACCTAAGTCAGAATCCGAAGATACTGTACCAGAGGTAAATCTAGAGGCTAGCTCTGATGAAGATATCTTTCCTTATCCCATACCTTCGGATCTTGCCACGATCTTTGAAGAGCCTGATGAGCCTATCATACCTGTCCATATGGTAGAAACTGATTCTGATAAAACCTCTTCAATGCATCAATTCACATATGAGCAATGGAAAGAAACGCTAAATGAGGATCCCAATTTTTTAGGTGAACAATACAGACCACCACATTTTCAAAAGTGGCTTGAACAAGAACAACTTCAGAAAGTTTTTAGTGCCACCAAAGATGGTAATGAGTCTGATGATGATGCTAGTGCCAATGGAATTCCCGCATCAAGTACTGACTCACATGAATATGAGTTTGACTCTTTGTCTACTACTACTTTCGATGTAGACATAGATACTGTTCATGTATATGAAAGACTTCTCAACGTAGGTGAAGGGTCTAGTGCTAGGATCCATGAATTAGATGCCATTGATGTCAACTTGTCCTCTACTTCTGACGTAGGTTCTCATAGGGATTCAAATGCTCCTTTGGATGAAATCGCTCTAGGTCTTGACTTACTCATTAGTGCCTTTGATGGTTATACCGTGAATGCAATTGAACCAACCACTACTACTCTTTCACTCCACCATCCCGATCTCATAAACTGGAACTCCCCTTTTGCATCCAATGAAGTCCTAATGTTCTAGAATGATTATGATCTAGCTTGTTACCTCCATGCTATTGAACCCATAATGTCTTCCACTAGTGAAAGCAATGTTAGCATGATAGAGACAGATATAAATTATCTTACTCAAAAAATTAAAAGAAGAAAAAATAGATGCTCTAATGGTGAAAACCACATTGTGGCAGTATCAGAGCCAAAAATAGTAAAAATAAAAGACGTATCCAAGGGTGAAAACCTCTCTGAGGCATCCAAGGATGAGATACTTGATACTCTACTAAGCCATTTTCAAGAGAGATCATCAATTTTGATTGAGCCGACACATCCACTAAATTTGGGTACAGAGTCTGCTCCACAAATTAAACATCTAGAACATTCATTGTCTGCACAAGAAAAAGAAGAGTTCACTAGCTTCTTTCAAAGAAAGAAAATAAATTTTGCATGGACCTATTTTGATATGCCTAGATTGAATCCCAATCTGATCATGCATCATCTATCCATTGCACCAGGTGTCAAGCCTATCAAGCAGAAGCTTTGAAAGATGCACCCTCATGTGGCACTCTTGGTTAAAGCTGAACTAGAGAAGCTCCTTAAATCTTGTTTTATAAGAGAAATTGATTATGCCAAATGGATTACAAACATTGTTCTTGTCACCAAACATGATAAATCTATTTGTGTGTGTACAGATTTCTGGGATCTCAATAAGGCCTATCCAAAAGATGACTTCCAACAACCAAATATTGACATGAAAGTAGACATGACAGCAGGTTATGAGATGTACTCCTTGATGGATGGTTTCTCTGGCTATAATCACATCAAAATTACACCAGAGGATCAAGAAAAGACCGCTTTCACATGTGCTTGGGGCACTTTCTTCTAGAATGTCATGCCTTTTGGGCTTAAGAACGCTGGAGCAACATATCAAAGAGCTGTCACTACCATTTTTCATGATTTGATGCATAAGAAAATGGAGGACTATGTGGATGATACTTTAGCCAAAAGTGTGCAGTGAAGAACTCACCTTGAAGATTTGGGTCCCATACTTGATTGCATGGAACAATTTAGTCTTAGACTTAATCCCAAGAAATGTGCATTCGGTGTCACTTCCAGAAAACTATTGGGTTACATTATTTCAACTAAGGGTATAGAGGTTGATCTAGAAAAAGTGCAAGCTATTATGGACATGCCTCCACCTAAAAATGTTAGTCAAATGAGAGGACTTCAGGGAAGGTTACAATCTATTCAGCGGTTCATTTCACAATTGGCTGACAAATCACAACCATTCACTAAAACTCTGCATAAAGGTGTGACCTATGAATGGAATGAAGAATGTGATAAGGGACTCACTCAAATAAAATAGTATCTTGCTAATCCACCTATTTTGATGCCTCCTATTCATGGGAAGCAACTTATACTATACATCTCAGCCATGAGCACATCTTTGGGTGCTCTCCTAGCTCAAGAGGATTAGAAAAATAAAGAGAGAGCTATTTATTATATTAGTAGAACATTGGTTTCCTATGAGATGAACTATTCAGTTATTGAAAAGGCTTGTCTAGCAGTAGTGATTTCTTCACAAAAACTGTGACATTATATGCTTGCTCACAGTACAAGGCTTATTGCAAAAATTGATCCACTAAAGTACTTGTTGAGCAAGGCTGCCCTCATGGGTAGATTAGCTAAATGGGTTATGATTCTTAGTGAATTTGACATTGAATATGTGGAAAGAAAAGCTATTAAAGGACAAGTGATTGCTAACTAGTTGGCAGATGCTCCTTTGAAAGATCACCAACCCTTAAACATTGAATTCCCAGATGAATCCATCATGCTTCTTACACATTAGTCTTGGAGCATGTTCTTTGATGGATCATTCACTTAGCAAGGATCAGGTGTAGGCATTCTATTTATAACACCTCAAAGATACTCATTGCCAAAAGCTTATAAGATGTTGTTTCCTTGCACAAACAACATAGCTGAATATGAAGCTCTCATCAATGTTATGAAGATAGCCATTGAATGGCGTGTAGATGAGATCAAGGTCTTTGGAGAGTCTCAGTTAATCATCAACCAAGTTAATGATGTTTACCAAACAAAAGATGACAAGTTAGTGCCTTACAAAAGAAAGGTGGATGATCTCAAGCTATATTTTGCACACATCTCTTTCCATAAAATTCCAAGGGCAGACAATAGGGTAGCCAATGCTATGGCCACTCTTGCCTCAATGTTACACATGCCAGAAAATGATTTCAGACATGAATTCCTGGTGGTAACATTATGCTACCGTGCCTATGACATTCCTGAATCTAGGATGATCTATTCAGTTATTGGACATGAATCATCTTGCTACCAACATATCTTTTCCTACCTTCATGACCAAATCATTCCCGACACCTAGACCCGGAATGAGAAACATCACCTCATTCATATTGCTTCACGGTATGTCATCATAGAAAATGAATTGTATAGACAGGGTCTAGATGATACCCTCCTTAGGTGTCTAGAACTTGATGACTCCAAATGTGCGCTAGCTAAGGTACATGAAGGTATCTGTGGCTCTCATTCAAGTGGTCTGACGTTAGCTTGTAAACTTATTAGAGCTGGTTATTATTGGCTGGATATAGAGAAAGAAGCTATTCAATATGCCAAGACTTGCAAGCAGTGCCAATATTATAGGAATCTAATCCATGCTCCTACTAAAGAGCTTATTCCTTTTATCAATTTTTGGCCATTTCAGCAATGGGCCTTTGACTTGGTAGGATAGATTCACCCATCTTCTTCAAGAGGACATAAATTCATAATCACTACTACATATTACTTTACCAAATGGGTCGAGGCGGTCCCTCTGACTGTAGCTGATGGCAAGACTATTGCTATGTTTATACTAAACTATATTATTTGTAGATATGGTGTACCCTCATCTATTATCACTGACAATGGGGGACAATTCCAGAACAAGGACTTGACAGACTTATGCACCAAATTCAAGATCATTCAGCATTGGTCATCTATCTATTATCCTCAAGGTAATGGACAAGCAGAAGCTTCTAATAAGACAATTATCAAAATCTTGCACAAAACAGTTCATAAATCTGGTAGAGATTGGCACCTCCAGATTAATCCAATTTTATGGGCCTATAGAACAAGCATTCAAACACCAACGGGGACCATGCCCTTTTCCTTGGTTTGTGGAGAACAAGTAGTACTGCCTATTGAGGTCATGATTCCTACATTGCGAGTCTCTCTGAAGGGCCTCATCACTGATGAAGACACCAAAATATCCTAGCTACAAGAGCTAGAGTTACTAGATGAATGTCGGAAGGTGGCATTCGATCATCTTCAAGCATAACAAAAGAGAATGTCAAAAGCCTACAATAAGAAAGTTAGACAAAGGGAATTCCAAGTGGGTGATCTCATCTTGAGAGAAAACCCCAAGAATCAGTAGCAGAGAATCCAGAAAGGGAAGTTTGAACCAAACTGGCTTGGTCCATATATTATTACCGCAACATTTGGATTTGGTGCTTATCGACTATCCACCACTGAGGGAAAGCAACTCAAAGAGCCAATAAACACTCTTCATTTGAAGAAGTTCTATAGCTGACACTCTCTGTGTGCTCATGTATATACTTATTGGTCCTAAAAAAATCCTAAAAATGGTATATTCTCAAAAATCCTAAAAATTGTAAAATGTCTTGAAAAAATGATCATCTTAGTGAAAACCTGGAAAACAGGCACTTTGATGTATCTATTATCCTAGTGAAAACCTAGTAAATAGGCACCTTGATAATAATAAAAAAAATGAAAAAAAAATACAAAAAAAATTCAAATATTGAAAAATATAAAAAAAATAAAAATAAGAGAAAAGTACAAAAGAAATTGAAAAAGAAGAAAATGTGCCATTGATGAAAACCTTGTAAAAAGGCATCATGGTAGCAAAAATAGAATCTCTGCCAAGATGGTGAAAACCTAGTAAACAGGCACCTCTTGTTTCCTAAAGTTATATCTCATCTCAGTGTCGCTTGGCTTTTAGTTTCCTACTTTAGTTTGCATTCTTGCTTTAGTTGCTTCCTTTGCTTTAGTCTGTTTCCTACTTTGGTTTGTTCACTCATTCTTTCACCTTCAATTGTCTTTGAGATTTTCATTGACTCTTCATGGATTGGAACTAGTAATGCCTAGGGGCACCCACCTGGTCTAGGGAGCATCATCCTATTGCTATTAGAGACTCTTTCACGCATCAGTCACCAGCATTTCTCGCTGCATCTTCCTACTGATGCCTAGCAACTTTTGAGATTTCTCTCCTTGAGGATCTCTCATGTATTGGTCACCAGTGGTTCCCACTATACCTACCTACTAATACCTAGCTTTCATTCAACCTCTCTCTCTTTCGAGATCTCTCTGTTACATCAGTCACCAATGGTTCTCACTGTGTCTGCCTGCTGATGTTACGCTAGTACCTCTGAGATTTCTCACCTTGAGGATCTCTCTCCTATCAATCACCAGCATTCCTTGCTATGTTTTCTTGTTGATACTTTGTGTATTTTCCCGATATCTTCTTGAGACTTCATCTCTCGCGACGGTCACTAGTGATTCTCATTGTGTCTTCCTATCGTCGCTATCTCGTCAAGACTTCAAATGTTATCTTTCTGATTCAACTCAAATCCACTTGAACATGAACGTAAACTAAAACTAAAACTGGATTTGTGGTTCTCTGAGGCATGCTAAGTTTTGTTTTCTTTGAGTGTTTGTTTTCTTTGTTCTTTTCTTTGCTTTCTGCTTGCTAGTTTAGTTCCAATCATCGAAAGAATCTATCTAAGAGGGGTGTTCATCTGTAAGAGCCTCTATATCATATTGGATGACCATGCATACCTTGACTCCTTTTATCTGGATGCTTTGGTGTGGTTGGTTCTTCTCCTTTTCTTTTGGGTGACTTCTTTCTACTACAAGTGACATTAAAAACACTCATCCTGCTAAGTGAATGTAAGGGTCACTGCGAGCAATCTTTGGCAAAAGAAGAAACTCCTACATGTTTGGTGTGTCTATATGCAAGCAACATTTAGGTCATTCTAGAAATTGTGCTTTGATGCTTGTTAACTTGCTAGATCAAAAGGAATAGGTGTTCAAGTCATTTTGGCTTTTTGTACCTTAATGCTTACACCTCATTCCAACAAATCTAAGACCTATGTCATACTCATATTCTCATGATAGTGATATCAATGAGGATTGTGTGGCATCTTGTGACCATTTGAACTTAAAATGCTCTATGATGATAAATACAGTGAGTCCAACAACCAAGTCCTAGGCTTGCATTTTCATTCTAGGCTTGCATTTTCTAGGCTTGCATGTTCATTCTAGGCTTGCATTGAGACAATGTTTGGTGCTCTCTTGATTGTCTTCTCTTCATCAAAGGTTCTCATCTTTTTTCCTGGGTTCATCTTGGTTGCACAAGTGTCTGGTCCTCACTCTCGATATTTGAACATATGTTTTTGATTAGTACCTGTCATATATTGCTACAATCCTGCATGAGATGATTAGTACCATATACATTACATATCCATTTTCATTTTCATTTCATTTCTATATATTGCATTATCATAACTCCATACACATAAATTTTACATATTCATGTACACGTGCATCACTATAAGCATAGCTCAAATCATACATTATACTTTGCATTTCATTTCATCCACTATATGCATACATTCTAGTATTCTACCATTGCATTCATTACATATTCATAAAAGAAAACATGTGCATTTCTCATATCTAATCCATACATCTAAGCATCTAAGAAACATCTCATAAAAACATCAAATACAAAAGCAATATATCAACATGTATGATGATAACAAAACTGTCAATCTCATATATATCTCAAAATAATGTCATGTATAAAAGAGAAGGGTGCTACTCAAGCACAGTATAAAAAATGGGCTACAATGTATATATCAAAATGCACTAACTATGTCTGGCACCACCTAGAGGAGGTGGTGGTAGTGGTCTCTATGGAAGAGGCATTGGTCGCTATGGAGGTGCCTGTGGTGGTGCTTGTGGAGGTACTGGTGGTGGTACCTGCAAAGTTCTAGCATAATCAGCAAATAGTGGCACCTGCTTTGATAGATCTGAAAGAACCCTGCAATAAGCTACATAGTAATAAGTTTCTTGAGCAGCCTCATATCTCGTCTCAACTCTCAACCATGTTAGCTCCTCCCGTAGCTACCTAATCTCAGCATCCCTATCAGCTACATGGGTCTCCTCTCTGATGACTCGAGTATGGTAGTCATCCCACTCCCACTGGACCTGCCTCACTCTCTATTGGCTCTTCCTAAGAGCCTCTATAATTGTGGTGTCCCTACTCCTACCAGACTATCATTCATGTCAGTATCATCATCTGGAGGAGCCTGTTGTGATGGATCACCTGTCTGTTGCCTAGTGGACCTCTGCTAGGCCTCCCTACTCCTAGCTCCTACATCTAAACCCATGGTCCTAGCTGGGATGCTACTCTATCCTGATCTAGGCCTTAGCACTCTTTGCTACTATCTGTGTGGCCCTTGCTGTGCAACCTGTTACTGTGTAGGCTACTGAATTGGTACCTACTACTGTGCGGGCTACTAGGTTGGTACCTACTGAGCTGGTACTTGCTACTACTGCACAGGCTACTACTGCACTGCCATACTGATAGGATCCATGAATCTGGGATGAGGTCATGCTATCAACTGGTCCCTGTATGCAGGTGTCACCCCTGCATTGGTGACATCCACCATTCAATCCCATCGTTCAGCTAGTATATCTGCCTCTATCGCACATCACCCCGGATCAAGTCTAGGATGCCACCCCTTCTTCTCCTGATTGGCGAAGTGGGCATAGGGGCAGTACTCTTGTGATATGTCCTATTGCCTACCAAATGACTGCAAGACATGTGTGACAAGGAAATGCTCAATGGTAGTAACACTACATCCAATCAATGGATGTGAAACAAACATGAAAGAAAGCTCTTGACGAGCATCATCCCAGGGCTCAATGGTAACCTAAGGTCTCTAGACAACATCTGTCATGTCATCTAGCTGTCCTCACCACTACTCCATCTTACCTAGCAAAGGCTAATTCATTGGACCTATGTACCTATAAAAATAAGGCTCCAGCGCCTATCGTGTATCGTGGAATATAGGCCTGCAAATAGGGAGATGCTCCTAGGCCCAGACCTGAAGAATGAAGACTCCTACCTCCATGGTCCTCATGCTATGATATACAATCTCATGCATCTCATGATACATGTGGGTGAGAATACACTCTCCCCATCCAAATCTAACTACTGGTCCAGCCAGCATCTTTTATAGCATCGTCCCCCAACTGCACTCTAAACCGTGCTGACCTCGATCTGGAACAATAGCTAACGGGTGAGCACCACCATATCTATACACAAGATCCTCCCAAGAGATGGACCAACCCATCACTAGATCATCTCTAAAGATCATCCTTAAGGCTATTGTACTCTGCCTCAACTGTGTATCGTACTCTACTCAAGTACCATGGACAAGTATCTACAAAATCTTGTATATGTCCTTAGGAGTCATAGTCAACTCCCCCATCGGAAAATGGAAGGTGTTCCTCTCTGAATGGAAATGCTCTACAAGTGCACCTAGAAGATCATGATTTACCTAAATCTTGAGCATATCATGTAAATACCCTAATCCTGACTTGTTAATATGGGTAGTCTCGACATCTATTAGTCTTTGAACCAATGTGATGATCATTGGATGATGTGACTTGAAGGCTATGCCAAGGAAGTCAACCTGCAAAGCAAGTGATGACATTGATCAGTATCTCAATACATGATAGTTTTCAAAACAACAACAACAAATGCAGCAAGGCATCTACCCTAGACATGACTCTGCGACGCTATACTTGGATGATTTTATACAAACTCGACAAATTTTGACAAAGACATTCAAACTCTGCAGTAGCTTTTTGCATGAGGAAACTATTTCCTCATGTGAGATAGGACTTGTTAGTGTGTGAGCTAGAGAAATTTCCCACGAAACCAGCTTTGAGCTCATGCGAGCTTCCAGGCAGAGCCCAGGCGAAGGAACCCTAATTGATGTGAGGAAACCACTTCCTCGTGCAAAAGGAGATCAAGGCTGGCATGAGAAAACTACTTTCTTGCATGAGATTGGAAGAACACACCCTAAAACTTGCTAGATCTACTCTAAATTGACCTAGAAAGTAGTACAAATTGAAATGCAAGGCAGTTTACTGACTACTTACAAGTGGGTCATACTCTGGTGGCCAGGCGTGTCATCGGGAGTGCTCAAAATGATGTGTGTGCACAGGGACTCCTTCCATCTTGCTAAGAGCTCTCAAATCAGCAAGAGGACAAAATTGAATAATGACTTGAAAATTACCTCTTCAAGCCTTATATAACTTTTGACCTAATTTTCAAAAGTGCTTCATTTTGTGCAAAAAATGCACCCTTGGCTAAATCGACTTCTTTGAATCTATTTTCAGCATCGAAATCAAAATTTGAGATCTCTAGATAGTTCAAAATTGTGTTTTAAATTTGGAGACTCTTTGGGATCGAACGCTTGTGCAATCAACCTTCTGGCGTTATCTCCCTGCCAGATCCTCATCTTTGCATCATGTTCTCAAGATCTTTTCTCTTTTCATCAAAGTTAACTCTAGTCAACCATGGTCAACCATGGTCAAACTTGGTCAAAAGGACCTCTACATTGCTCTGATTTACTTCTTCATCTTCTCGATGCTTCTTTCATCTGCTCTAAATTTTTTTGGATCTTCGATCTTATCTTTATCTGCAACCTTTTTCTATCAATCATCTTTTGATGTGTCATCTTTCAATTTCGCTCTCGAGGGGGCAGGATGATTGCATCATTGAATGTTATTGAATCAATTCTTGAATCAGTCTGATCTGAATCATTAGTTCTCATTGCTAGGGGCATCTCGGTGTCTCACATTTGGTCATCTTATCATCTATCTTTTAGGTATTGTGGTAATCTAACCCTAATTCCTGCGAGTCAAGCTTCATTCTGGAGATGGCTCTTGAAATCTCTTTAGGACCGTTATTTGGGCAATCTAACCCGGGTCTTGGAGGATTAACCTTTGTATTGGGGCAATCTAACCCTGATTCTGAGATAATCCTAAATCTTCATCAATTGGTATTGGGACAATCTAACCCTAATTTTGGTTCTCTTTTAAGACCATCATCTTCACAATCTAACTTAGACTTCATAAATTATCGTCATCTGTCACATTAGACTATTCTTTGAATCAATACGCTGTTCACACATCAATTCAAAGAGGGGAAAATGTAATACCCCAAAATTGGCACCTATCAATTTCAATCAATTTTGGTGCATTCCTTGAATTTCTACATTTTCAAAGTCCTACTTTGCTAGGCAATTTTCTCTCCCCTACCTAACTTTACTTGACTTGATGTCAATTGCAAAAACCCTAATTTGCATTAATTAAATAATATAATCAATTCCTAAGTCTTTTGACTTTATTAGCTAAATTATCCCTATGATAAATTAATTTAATTTTAAATTTCTAAGTGCTTTAAATTAAATTAAACCCACCCCATTTAGATAATATACTTAAAAAAGGAATTAATATTACTTGTTATTTGAATGGACACCTTTATTTGAATTATTAATTCAAGATTTTTGAAAAGTCCCCTCTGTGGCAAATTCCATTTGTTTAATTAAGTAATTCATGCCTTTTTGTCTCAACTAGGAATGAAGAGTCGGGAGTTTCAAATCAAGAACCTCTTCATTCTCTCCCCGGACTTGTCTATTTAATGAACCTCTTTTTTCATTTGAAAAAAAGGGCAATTTGGAGAGTAACTAAACTATAGCATTTTTTTGTCTCAATTTCACAATTTCAAGCTTTCATTTCATTATTAAATTAATCTTCATTTAGTGTAATTGTACCTCATATTAGATTAAATTTTCTTACTTGCTCTTAGTTTAATCTCATTTTTATTTCTAGTTCTTTAGAATAAATCTGTATTTCATCTTTATTTTCAAGCTATTAAATTAATTGCACTTCATTCTAGGTTAATTTCAATTTGATTATCTTCATAGCTTTCAAATCCTCCATTGTAGTACTGGTCTTATGGTTGTTGGCTCTTGTTCTGAGAGTAATTAAACATCCCATCTACATAGGAGGCAACAGGTCGCTTCACTATAGATTTTGAACTGAGTAATTCATACTCTCTCTCATAATTTGATCATGTGAGTAATGACTATGTTGCGTATGTAGTTGGATTTGAGGTCCACATTCAACAGCATACAATAACTACCTATCTCAACATCAAAAGTAACCAAAATATCAACATCATCCAAAACAACAAAGAGTTCCAAAAGGGATGTTTCTACCTGATGGTTGGTTCCAAAGCCACACCATAATCCTAAGTCCTAACACCTTGTTTCCAAAAAAAAAATGCAAAAGGAAAAGTGGAATTTTTCTTTTTGGTGTATGCTCCAAATTTCATTGCAATGTCTAAGGTAGTTATTAAAATATGTCCAATAGGTGTGGCGTACATAAGAGATGACACTTCATTAGAAACTTTAAATAAATTTTAAACTTTTAGTATCATGCTTTCATAATCATACATTTGTTCCTATCCATACTTCTTTTGAACATATTGTTAATATGATTTAGAACAACAGAGCGGGGGGGGGGGGGGGGGGGGTGAATCAGTTGTTTTCAGGTCTTGATGTATAAGACAAACTTAAAACTTTACTTCAAAATCAGATCAAGCAGCCAAAACAAACTCAGTCATCACTAATTTCAATAATAGAAACATATAACAATGCAGTCCACTACCCAGCTGTATCTAACTTGTAAAACACAGTAAAGTTTAGATATAAACATTCACACACAAGTATTGACACCAGGATTTATAGTGGAAACCCAACATGGGAAAAACCACTTTGTAACATGCTAGTATTATTTTCACTCTTCTAAAGTGAGCTCGGTTAAAAGCCAACCCTTTCAAAGGTTATAATACACACTATTAGGTGTGACTTGATTAAAGGATTTCAATCACCCTGTCAAAAGTGAGCCTTGCTAAAGGACTTAAATACATTCCACTACAATGCAACCCCTATTAAAATGACTTAACATATGACTATTATGTCAACCTCTGTTAAAAGAATTTTGACTATTACAATGGTTAGAAAATAATAGTTGTAATGATCTGAGAAATATACAACTCACTTTGCACATATCAAATCCAAGTGTGTATTGTTACAAGTAGTGGTTGTCGTTGCACCAAAAGATTGACCTATTAATGCCCAATACAACCACTAGACTTATAGAACACAGGAGGCTATTAAACCATGTCACGAATCTTGAAGGGAGATGTTGGTGGTTAGTCCAACAATCCCCCCCTCAGCGTCACCCAAGGGGATTTGAACCTGTAACCTAGCTCTAGTACCAATTATTGGAATGATAGGTGGGAAAATAATACTGAGAGGGGGGGGGTGAATCAGAATTTACTTTCTTGCATCCTTTTAAACTGTTAGAACTTTATTCATCATGTAAACAAATCTTGACTATTCTATGTAACATATTCATTGAATCTACCTGCTTCATGTTCTTCGGCTCCTCTTCTAGAATTATCTCAAATCTCCAAGAGATTTACAATAAAATGTTTTACAAAGCATTTAATGCATATGAACAATCAATAAATAAAGTCAACACATTTTACATAATCCAAGAATTCAAACAATGTCATCTCCAAAATGAATTATCTTCAAATATAAAATGCTGATGCTCGGTCAATACTATGATCATTCACTCAGTATCCATGCAAAATGCTCAGTCATTACTAAAACTGTTTCCTCAGCACACACTATCTTCCTTGGCAATTTACTCATGTTCGGTCGACACTAGATTTTTTCTCGACATTCACTAACTCGGTCCACACTAACATAACTTGGCTTAAACATGATTTCTTCATTTTTTCTTGGTTAAGCCTACCAGTTTAGTCTTCAATCTTACTAAGTTAAACAATACATTATCTCCTCATTATGCAACATAGTCAAGTACACTTTGCAGTATCAAGATAACTCAACCTTTCCCTAGGTGCTATTGTTACCATCCTTGTCCCAATCCTTGACAACCAACTCAATAGATATAGAACTTTCCTAAGTAGCAACAGTCTTACCAATTAAGGTTTTGACATCAATGACAATACAATAATTATTTCAATTACAGTTTCCAACAATCTCCCTCTTTGGCATTGATGGAAACACCATATGATATTACTTGAATAACACATGGATCACCAATCAATCCAAAAACTTAATAATATCCTTAGCTTCATTCTAATTTTATATGCCATACTTCTATGACTGTCAGAAGTAATCAGATCTCCCTCTATCCTGATTTTCCATTTTAGTTCATCTTCCTTTTATCTTTCATGTCCTTCTTACATGTGTTATCATATCAATTCATCTCCCTCTTTGACAAAAATGCCAAAGCAACAACATCCAATAGATGTAGATAAGTCATTGCAGTTTAGTGTTTCTCCCTCTATCATCTTGCTTCTTCCTCACACCTCTAGGACAATCCTAAAGTGTGACAATATTTTGCATCAATTTGTCAAATATTCTATTCAAGCACATTTGATGTAGTGCTCCTAGCTTGACTAGGCAGCCTCAATTAGGGGAAGGACCCCTAATCTTCTTCTCGAGTACTCATGAGCTTCTCTTGATAAGGCTTTAGTGAATATATTTGCTACTTGTTCCTTTGTACTCACATATTCCATTTAGACTTCCTTTTCTTGTACCAATTCTCTCAAGTAGTGATACTTGATTGCGATGTGCTTTGTCTTAGTATGCATCACTGGATTTTTAGAAATATTGATAGCACTTGTGTTGTCACAGAAAATAACAACAGGTTCAGTGATTTCCTCTTTCATTCCTACCAACAATTGTTTTATCCATAGCAAATTTGAATAGTTTACTGCAGTAGCAACATACTTGGCCTCGGTAGTAGATTGGGAAATGCAATTTTGTTTCTTGCTTGTCTAGGAGACTAAGCTCTATCCAAGAAAGAAAGCTCCACCACTAGTACTTTTTCTGTCATCTACATTTCAATCCCAATCAGCATCTGTATATACCTTCAGTTTAAATTTGTCATCCTTCTTGTAATAAAGACCATAGTCAGTAGTTCCTTTCAAGTATCTCATAATTCTCTTCACCGCCATCATGTGTGTTTCCTTAGGATTAGTAGAGAACCTTGCCACAATCCCAATAGCTAATGCAATATTAGGTCTACTATGGACATCATACTGTAATTTTCCAATCATAGATCTATACAAAGTCTGGTTCACTTCTGTAGCATCACCATCCTTAGATAACTTTTGTCTAGTAACCATAGGAGTACTCATTGGTCTAGAATCTTCCATCCCAAAAGTTTTTAGTATTTCATTCACATACTTAGACTGTGTAATGAAAATTCCTTTCTTCATCTGATATACTTGTAAACCAACAAAGAATTTGATCTCACCAAACATACTCATTTCAAATTCAGTATGCATTTCTTTTGAAAATATTTTACACAAATCTTCTTGTCCACCAAAAATAATGTCATCAACAAAAATTTTTGCCAGCAAGATACCTTTTCCTTCTTCATGTTTCATGTATAGATTTCTTGTGTCATTTGTTCTTGAAAATCTAATCTGCATCAAGTAGTTATGCAACCTCTCATACCATGGTCTGGTGCTTGTTTCAATCCATACAATGCTTTGTTCAGCTTGCAAACCATATGTCTTATGTTTAGATCAATAAAACCTTCTAGCTATTCTATATAAATTTCTTCTTCCAGTATACCATTCAAAAATGTAGACTTAACATCCATTTGATAAACCTTAAAATCTTTGTAAGCAACATATGCAAGCAGATTCCTTACTCCTTCAAGTCTAGCTACAGGGGAAAATATCTCCCCATAGTCTATTCCTTCTTCTTGTGCATAGCCTTTGCATACCAGTCTAGCTTTGTTGCTAGTGATTTCACCATTTTCATTCATCTTATTCTGAAACATCCACTTTGTTCCTATAACATTCTTATCTATAGGTCTCAGCACTAAAGTCCAAGTATCATTCTTCTCAATCTAGTCAATTTCTTTGTTCATTACTTGTATCATGTCTTCATTCTCCAATGCATCTTTAGTTTTCATAGGTTCAAATTCACATAGTAGGCATGCTAGATCGTTAGTCTTTCTTCTGGTCTAAACTCCAGTATTCTTGTCTCCAATTATCTATTCAGGCTTGTGATGTCTTCTTACATATTTTTCCAAAATAGGTTCGGCCATTTTCTCTTCTATTTCATTAGCTTCCCCAACAAGATTGTCAGATTCAGCTTCTGAATGCTCGGCAACCTCTTCCTGATAATCTACAACATTGTTTTGTAGTTTGACATGTTCTTGTTCTCTCTCAGCACTATTTTCCTGATACTCAACAACATCTGACTATCGCTCGACATTGCTTACCCAAAACTCAGCATCAAGTGCAAGTCTATTACTTGCCTTCTTTTCCTCTTCAATGTACACAAAAGATTTGTAATCTTCTAGTTTTCTTTTTCTGTCAGTTTCATTTCTGCATACTCATCAATTTTTACATTCACACTTTCCACAATTTTGTTAGTGTTAGAGTTCAAACACTTATAGGCCTTTCTTTTCTTGGAATACCCTAGGAATATGCCTTCCTCACTTTTAGCATCAAACTTTCCATTCCTAGTTTCTTTTAATATATAGCACTTCCAAAAATTCTAAAGTATTTAACACTTGGTGCATGACCATACCATAATTCATAAGGAGTCAGATTTGTACCTTTCTTGATCTGTAATCAGTTAAGAGTGTAAATAGCAGTGCTTATAGCTTCTTTCCAATATTTCTATGGCACATTCTTTTCAATCATCAATGTCCTTGCACAATCCAAGATAGATCAATTTCTTCTTTCTACTATACCATTCTGTGGAGGTGTCCTAGGTGCAGACATCTGTCTTTTGAGTCCTTTCTCATTGCAAAATAGATTAAACTCATTTGATGTAAATTCTCCGCCATGGTCAGATCTAAGACATTTCAGGTATCTACCCTTCTCTTTCTCAACCTTAGCCAAATACCACTTAAACATTGAAAAGCTTTAGATTTTTCTTTTAGAAACATTACATGCATCATCCTAGTCTGATGATCAATAAACAAAATAAAGTATCTAACACCACTGTAACTTTGTATACCAATGGGTCCACAAAGGTTAGTATGAACTAGATCTAAAATATTTTCAGAAGTAAAGGATTTTCTCTTGAAACTTGACTTTGTCATTTTTCCTAACTGACATTCTTTGCACATCACATTTTCAGGTTTCTTCAATCTAGGTAGACCTCTTACTTTCTTCTTCTTGCTTATCTCTACCAGATTGTCAAAGTTAACATGACACAACCTCTTATGCCATAACCAAATTTCATCAAGTTGTGCAAACAAACATGTTTCTTCAGATAGGTCAAGATAGAACAAATTGCCTCTAGTCTGATCACCACTTCTAGTCAGTTCTCTTGTAGCATCAAATATTTTAGCTTTCTTGTGATGAAATTCTACTCGGTAACCAATCTTGTTGAGTTGAGAAACACTTAACAAGTTATAATTCAATCCTTCAACCCAATAAGCATTTGCACAAGAGATTTTATTAGTCAATTTAATCAAACCTTTTCCTCTAATAGGACATGCTGCATCATTACAAAATGTTAGACTTTTACCTCTATAATGATGTAAAGTCTCAAACTTATCTTTGTCACCAGTCATGTGATGTGAACAACCACTATCAATAATCCGTTTATCATTCTTGTTCACATAGGAAATCAATGAAGTTTTCTCATCCTCATCAGATTCATCTTTCATTGCAACATAAACAACTTCAAAATCATCACTTTTAGTGCCAATCTCTTCTTCAGCAATGTAACAAGATTTCTTACCTTTACCTTTGTAGTCCTTGTTCCTTCGGTAGCTTTTGTCATTTCTTCTATCTTTGTGTTTTCTACTTCTTTCTTCATCTTTGTCCTTCTTGTCAGGACATCTAGTAGCTATATGACCGACTTTATTACATGCAAAACATATAATAGAAAGTTTACCTTTATACTTTCCTTTTCCTCTTCTCTGTCTTCTAGCCATAAGAGCCTCTAGATCTTCAAGTTCTTCATCAGAGATGTCACTGTCAAATTCACTTTCAATGGTACATCTTTCTTTTTCTTTCTTAGGTTTGTTCAGGACTAACTGTGACTTAAAAGCATATTCAACATTTCCAATACTACCAACAATGAAATTATCATAATTAGACAGTTCAAAAGCAGTCAACTTGCTAATCAAACCTTCCAAGGTAAGCACATTTGCAGAGTTACATCTAGATTCCTGAATAGCTGAGATCTTAATAGCATATATAGGACAAAAAGTTCTCAACACTTTTCCAATTATAGTTTCATCATCAATAGTACCATTGGCTCCTCTAATAGCATTCACAACTTCTTTTATTCTACCACAATATTGTGCAATATTTTCACCTTCTTGCATTCTCATTTCATCAAACTTACCTCTGAGACTCTCGGCTTTAGCTTTCAGTACAAATAGATCACCACCATAGATCTTTGCAAGAGTGTCCCATATTTCCTTACCAGTTGTATAGTCCTTAATGTCCTCAAATTTTGGATAGCTTAGGGCAGATGCAATCTCCAGCATTGCCTAATTGTGTTCTTGCTTAGCTCTCATTTCTTCGGTAGTCATAGGTGCAATAGGTGAGACATAGTCATTCTCAATGTAATATTTTGCAAAATCTCCAATATCGGCCAAATGTAGCTTCATCAAGATTTGCCATGCAGGCAAGTTCTCCTTGTTCAACTTCGGTACCTCCTTCTTATACATCCTAATCATTTGCTTCAAGTACCTTTAAACTTGTTTTCTATAAACACAAATAAGCAACACAACTCTGATACCAATTTTTAATATGATTTAGAACAACAGAGAGGGGGGGTGAATCAGTTGTTCTCAGGTCCTGATGTATAAGACAAACTTAAAACTTTACTTCAAAGATCAAGCAACCAAAACAAACTCGGTCATAACTAATTTCAATAATAGAAACATATAACAATGCAGTCCACTACCTAGCTATATCTAACTTGTAAAACACAATAATGTTCATATCTAAACATTCACACACAAGTATTGACACTAGGATTTATAGTGGAAACCCAACATGGGAAAAACCACTTTGTAACATGCTACTATTATTTTCACTCTTCTGAAGTGAGCTCGGTTAAAAGCCAACCCTGTCAAAGGTTATAATACACACTGTTAGGTGTGACTTGGTTAAATAATTTCGATCACCCAGTCAAAAGTGAGCCTTGGTAAAGGACTTAAATACATTCCATTAGAATGCAACCCTTGTTAAAAGGATTTAACATATGACTGTTAGGTCAACCTCTATTAAAAGGATTTTGACTGTTACAATGGTTAGAAAATAATAGTTGTAATGATCTGAGAAATATACAACTCACTTTGTAGATATCAGATCCAATTCCGCACACAAACACTGGTTTACTGACTTTGAAACTTTTCCATCTCTATCTCTGATCTGCTTAGAACTTTCCTTCAAGCAATCACCACAATTTCCTTTAGCCTTCTACTTGTATAGTCAGTAACACTTATCTTCCAGTATTTTGGTTTCACCCCTTCACACTTTTTCCACCTTCTTCTCCCTTCTTTTCAAAACAATGCACAGGTAACCTAAATACATTCCTCAATTAGGTTAATTCATCTTTTACCACTCAAACACATCCGTAGATCTTAGGGTTAGGTCAGATTCATTGAATCTACCCACTTCATGTTCTTTAGCTCCTCTTCTAGAATCATCTCAAATATCCAAGAGATTTACAATAAAATGTTTTACAAAGCATTTAATGTATACAAACAATCAATAAATAAAGTCAACACATTTTACATAATCCAAGAATTCAAACAATGTTGTCTCCAAAATGAATTCTCTTCAAATATAGAATGCTGATGCTCGGTCAATACTGTGATCATTCACTCAGTCTCCATGCAAAATGCTTGGTCATTACTAAAACTATTTCCTTGGCACACACTATCTTCCTCGGTAATTTACTGATGCTCGGTTGACACTAGATTTTTTCTCAGCATTCACTAACTTGAAAGACACTAACATAACTCAGCTTAAACATGATTTCTTCATTTTTGCTTAGTTAAGCCTACCAGTTTAGTCTTCAATCTTACTAAGATAAACAATACATTGTCTCCTCATTGTGCAACATAGTCAAGTACACTTTGCAGTATCAAGATAACTCAACCTTTCCCTAGGTGCTATTGTTACCATCCTTGTCCCAATCCTTGACAACCAAATCAATAGATATAGTACTTTCCTAAGTAGCAACAGTCTTACTAGTTAAGGTTTTGACATCAATGAGAATACAACAATTGTTTCAATTGCAGTTTCCAACACATATGCACTATTATTAAACATAAACATACATTTGTTCCTATCGACGCTTCTTTTGAATAGATGCACTATTATTAAACCTTAGTACCATATGTTGTTTGGCTATAAATTGGAAGAATAGTTTTAACATCAAGTACATAGGAAGAAAGGTTGATTCATAGACATTGATTAAAACCAAGATGGATAATTCATTGACTGAGTCAAGGTACTAATTATAATTCAATGGAAAAGTAGAAATTGTTCTTCTACTTACATTCTTTGATGTAGAGTTATGACTCATTAATCAAAACATCTTCAACACCACGAGGATAGATCTTGTCCATTTCAACATGTCTTTGCACATAAAATACATGTTGATGTAGATATTGGCCAGGTGTGCTAACACCATGGCCTACTAAAATGTCAACATAGATTTTTGTATTTTGGCAAGGATGAAAAACACATTTTTTTGTCATAGCCACTTTTTGGCCTCCCATGATCCTGCACATACCCCTTGATGTATTATGGGTCTAAATGGCATATTTATGTAATAATGTTTTATTTTGGTTGTAGCCAATATGAAATAAATATTTTAATGATGATCTATCTTATATTTAAGGAATAAATTCAAGGTGAGAGGTGTGTGTGACTGTAGTGGAAGGAAAGAAGTGCACAAGAGTGCATTATGTGAAGGAAATATTTTTAAAAGGAGGTGAAGAGGATGAGCATAAGTCTGAGATCTTGAAACGAATATATTCAAAGAAAAAGTGTTTCTGATTTATGATTAGGAGATCCTTTATATTTCATTTCTAAGATTCATGTACTACTAGCTGCTAGTGAGTCTACTACCAACTTTTTGTACCTTGTTAAGACAATGAGTTTTAGTTTACATGTAATTTGTATCTTTCCCTATAAGGAAGTGGGTCCTAGTTGTGTAAGTCTAGGAAATTAACCTAAGCATTATAATTCAACGTTATCTATATTATGAGTTTAATTCTCACAATGGTTTTTTTCATCCTTGGCTTTTCCACAAAATCTAGTGTACTTATGTTGTTTCTAGTTTATGCATTTTGGTTTTATTAAAATAAATTTCTCATGGTGATTTGAAGTATATCAATATCTAAAATAAATTTATTATTGTTGTTAAGACTAATTCAACTCCCCTCTCAGTCCTACTATATATTCAAAATTTGTGATAAGGGAACTATTTCAATTGATAATAAGCACAAAGTTATTGATGTTTATTATGTGAAAGAATTAATGAAAAGTCTCATGGATTTTCAATTAGCTATGTATTAAGGTTTTTCATGTTATTTTTCCTAGTTGAAGGTGCGAGATTAGAAATGGGTATGAGAAAATCATTGCAGAAAATATAAGAAAAAAATAAAATTATTATCTCTAAAAGAAAAATAGAGAAAATTTCTCTTTGGTATTGAAGAATGAATGTTGAATTTGGCACAAAATGATGCAACATATTAACTTCAACAATCTAGTGAATACTAGCTCTTCCAATGTTTTATAGGTTATACCAAGAGTTACCATACTCGCTAATAATGTCAAATTGGAAAGAAAACTCACACCATATTAAAAAATAAAGAGTGATCAACAATAAGACTTTTGGAGTTGATAAACACATATCTATGTAGACCAACTAGAACAAGAGTGCTCAATGGTGAAAGGAATTTCATGTTATTTATTGATGATTACACTATAAATCTGAGGCCTTACATAGATTTAAAATTTTTTAAATCTTGTTTGACAATAAAATGGATGCTAGGATTAAGTGCTTGAAATTTGATAGAGGAGAAGAATTCACATCATATGAACTAAATTTCTTCTATGAGAGATATGGGGTTAGAAGGTAATTATTTGCACTAAGTACTCCTCAATAAAATGAAGTTGTCAAAAGAAAGAATAAATTATTGTTAAAACAACAAGAGCAATGTTGAAAGATGCCAATATGCCTCATCTATCATATGTGAGTAATCTCCATGTATTCTCTAATCCCTGTCATAAAATCTATTGCACCACCTATTGGTGATCTTTTTCCCACAGGTCAACTTGGCATCAAGATTGACAGGGCTAGTGTCACATTCACTCAACACTCCAAATCTGACAGGAAAATGGGCCAACTGACAAGGATCAAAGAGAGATCCTTCTACACTTTGAGCTCCACATCACTCAGGCGGGTATACCTCATCTGCACATACATATTACTTTGTGTCATACTATAGGCCTGCAGGTAACTGACTATGGAATGATTTTCAAACTCCTCTAGGTATCATGCACCTCAATGAAGCCAATATCTCATGCAATAGCCCTACTTGCATGTAGTGAGTATGAAAACTAGAGACCTACACTATCAACAAGAAATGGAAAGGTGGAACTAAATGGAATTGATTTGAAAATAAGTTTGAAAGGACCCCTGAGATACCCTAAGTCTCTGATAGACCAGTGCCTTATCCAATGGGCCACAGAGTCAAATACCCTACTGCAAGAGACAACTATGAAACAAGAACACAATATACCCAATGTGTTGATGCCTGACATCAATCACACACCATGACCAAGCCTTGACTTAACACCCACCTGTGCATTCGAGAATGTTATTATCCATTCAAATTATTTTAACCCTCCCCTTAGAAGAGACCTATAAATCAGACAATACATTGACCGGCATCCACTGGAAGACAAGCATGAAACATCTTTGACACCTCAGCTCATACATGCATAAACAATAGCCCTGAACCAATTACCTCTGCGAAGATAACTCCACTTGCAAACACATAGGCAATACAAGCAGACAAATCAAACATCCTTAATGTGTGATTAATGAATTCAAAGCTCAAATGGAGACAACTTGATGACAGTAAGAATAAATTGAGTCCTCATACATAAGAAAAATCTACTACAGTATGCATTATATTCCCTGAACCAACAATGGAAACAAAACACCCTATATGCAGAGAGAAGGAGAAAATCTGCAGAGTAGAAACTTTCACTAGAACTGACAAAATTCAGAACCCTTACACAGTCAAAAATTTGACTACATATACCCCTAGCTACCTTGGAATTCTCAGAGAGAATGCAACAAGCTACGGATAGCTAGGGCTAGGCCTTCACCAACCCAACCTGCTAAAAATGATCACAAAAATTACTACAAACACTCCTTGAGCCAAGAAAGTCCTTCGCTAGGTACAAAACCTCCTTTGCAATTAACCGTATAGACCCTGGACCACATCGCAACACCAAACAAATCCAATTAGGCTGCTAAAACAATAAAAACTAGTCCTTTTGGTCATTGCAAACCCCTTGGAAAATTTGAATTCAAAATCAAACAGCTACATCCTTGGCACCCAGCACATCAGCGGTCCTCATTCGCGCAGAGATCAACTTTATATCCCTACCATTAGATCTATCTCCCTTCGCGAGCTCGGCAACCTTACAATAATCTTTAGTCGCACAACCGTGCGGTCAATAACCTTATCCACCATAGGAAACTAACCTCACCCAATGCTTGGTCGCATGATTGTATAACCCCAGGGACGGCCTATGTAAACATGCAACAAACTGTCAGCATTCACTGCCAAAGTAAAAAACACTCGAGCATCGCAAACATGGGTCCCACATAACTGGTGAACTGGCGACCAAAGAACTTCTGCCAGTTCATGAAAAGCATTGCACCCCTCGCTAAAAATCTAGCGACCCTAAGACTAGCATTCGAGCAATCACCAGACCAACTAGCGAATCCTCTTTTCCTCTCATGAATGCGGGACCACATTAAACTTTGTTGGCACCACCAGATTTTACAACTCCACCAAACACTAGACTACATCTGGGCCCGCTTGAAACCACATGTAACCAAACCATTCACAGATCAACACCCAGCCACTAGCACAAGACCCACCTTCCATGGGCCTTTGAAAATGAATGGCTAGCGTAAGATCTCATGGCCCTGACAAATCCCATGAGAACTTACGCCAATTGTTAGATCTATCCTCATCACAGACCCCTCCAACAACGTCCCCTCACCTAACTCCGCAACTGTGATGCCACCTCAGCACCTACCGGCCAATGAAAACCACACACCTCAGCACACCCTGGTAAATGGAATAAAATCTGATGGATGGTGCATGATCGCAAAGGCTTGGAATATTCCTTGCAATCATACGCCGACAGTTAGATTAAAGCTTCAATGTGGGCACCTCTGACAAGCCAACCCATCACCACTCAGATCACCAAAACCACCACCGCAACCATCACCACACTGCCATGGACACGTGGTAGGGGGTCGCATGATCGCATGTCAGAGAAGTTTGACATGTAGCCATGTGATAGCCAATAAGAATGTACCACATCATCACCTCTGGGACCACACCAAAGAAGCCTCATTGTTCGGAGGATCAGACGGTGAGTTCATGATCACATGGGGAAAAAATATTCCATGCGATCGCACGCCGACCGTAGATCTTCGATCTCTGACTCCGAGCAATGAAAAGAACTGTGACCCCTTGAACCAACCATCGAGCATTGAGTGACTATGCGACTAACCGCTAGCCTAGTCGCTGGAGGTTAGCAGATAACCACCAACCTGCCAAAGATCACGCGACTATAGTCGTCGAGTCACTAGATGTTAGCCGCTTAACTGCTAGAAATGAGAGATCAATAGATAATTGCTAGTCACGAGGTCGCTAGATAGAAAAAGTAACCGCTCGAAGACATGGAGAATCAGCGAGAAGAAACCTTGAAGGACTGGGCCCCACCAAACATCGCACCTGCGCAGTTAGAGAAAAAACCAAAAAATAGGGAACTGTGAGGTTGAAAACACATAGGGTTATCGACACCAAAGGATAAGCGCATAAAAATAGGAAGCACAGGGTCGAAAACACACAAAGGTTATCGGTAAAAGGTTGAAAAGACACAGACCGAAAACATCACCCACTTTTTGAAAACATTGTGGGTTTTCGACACTGAGGCAGATTTTGAAATATTTCCAGCAGGCCTTAGAAATTGAATCTCTTTCTGGGTTTGGTGATTTAGGAGATGCAGTTTAGACCAGAGCTAGGTGACGACAAGAGGAACACAAAGCAGGACACATGACACACGCTTGCAAGGAAAATAGGCCATTTTCATAAGGTTTTACAATGACAGAAAATTGGCCTAACAGTGGCTCTGGTTGGGGATGTATGCCTCCTGCATGCATAGCAAGGATCCAGATCTCTGGGAGAGTAGGCCACCAACTGGACAAAATAGGGAACCCAAAAACTAGCAACCTAACTAGGAAAGGGAGAAACACAATAGGGAAGGGAAATATTTATAGAATTTTCAATATTCACAAAAGGCTCAAGGCCCCAAAACTTTTGATCAGGTCTTTCCTCTATCAAACAAGTAATCTTCATCCCCACTTAGCAAAGGAGAGCTGAAAATATATTTCTCATCCATCCTGCCAAAAACACTGTGATCCACATTCAACACATTATACAAAAAATGATCACCATACTCACCATCATTCGGCAAGATAAAGACATCAGGCTACCACAGATGCTAACCATTTCATGACAACAAAATGTCACACTCTTTGCTTTCACCGCCATGCTAAAAAAGGAAACACTCCAACTCAACACCATGACTGGAAGCATCAACATCCTAACCATTAGTTTTCCATGAATAATAAACACTTTCTATCTCCCTGCTCTGCAAACTAATATAAAACTTCTCAAGACAGAAATCTAGCTGCATGAAAATGGGAACATCTTGCTGATCAAAAATCACATTAGCATCTTCTAGAAAGGAACAAGCACTATCAGTCAATGACTCATCAGTCATTTGCAAATCTAAGAAAAA
Organism: Chamaecyparis obtusa; assembly: GCA_027943335.1. Lineage (NCBI taxonomy): Eukaryota > Viridiplantae > Streptophyta > Pinopsida > Cupressales > Cupressaceae > Chamaecyparis > Chamaecyparis obtusa. The sequence continues at coordinate 173,394 of BSBK01002261.1, forward strand.
TCCCTTAGAATTACCACATTCTCCAGCATCAGAATATAAAGAAGAACCATAGACATTAGGCTCTTGAAAAATTGAATCCATGCTAGTACACATATCATCATACTCCTCATCACTGACATTATCAAATCTACTGCAATAACGTGAACCATCCACTTGCATATCAAAAATGGGAGAAAGGACCTCAGTAAAAGTTTCACACACCATGCCATCACTCATTTTTTCTTCATCAAAAATAATATCCACTAGGCATGGGATCTCAAAAACATACTCGGGAGTGCATTTTTGAAACTCTACATCCAAAAACTCTGAAATTTGTTCACTACTTAGCAGGTACTGGACTTCACACTCTATCTCATTTGCTTCACTGCAAATGCTGCAAATATCTTCCTCATCTAAGACAAGGGATGAAAATTTTTGTGTCAAGTCATCACTGCAGGAACTCATATCTGCAGATTCATCTTCTGTCTCTTGATAATCACAAGTTCCATCATCAACACCAATAGATTCATCACTCCTAAAGGAATCCATCCATTTCTTAAATTTTTCTAATGCTTCATTTCTAAGAGAGGCAGTCCAACCAACTGATTCAATCATACTAAGCACTAAAAACATTTCAGTATATTGGAAATCTTGAAGCTCAATACCCATAAGAAGTTCATCACAAGCTATAAGAAATTTCTTATAGTATGAATGGGATGACCCTTCTTTCCATTCCCCTATTGCACATCTTAAAATATTTGTACAAGTCTACTGGATTCTTTGACCTATTAGATAAATGTCTCTGTCTCTATTAACATTTCTAAGATCTGACTGACAACACCCAGACCTAGAAACATCATCCTGATCCATCAAAGCTAGAAACTCTATTTAAAGTATTGACAAAATAATACACCTTGTTCTCATGACAATAATTTTGATCAAACCCATGCAACCAATGACTCTTTAAACCTCAACATATTTCTGATACTCATTACAAAACTAAAAATTTTATCCAAAAATATGATCAACCTTCAAGATTGACTTCCCCTTTTCAATAGTGACTTGGTCACCTAATTAGGGATTGTTCTTGCTTAATGAAATAGGATTACTTGGAGATGTTGTGAATGCTGCAAAATATTGATCTGAAGTCTTCTCCAAACCACCTTTCAAACCTTGGTAGAGCCGCCACCTCTTTGTAGAGGACAAATCTAAATCAGCTGAGAACCTCTTCAACTCTGAACCTTCTTCAAAACTAACAATCACAAGACAAACTCACAGGATAACTGCTTGTCAGGACTACAAATATATTACACTTGTTATAAAACACTGACCAAGCAGAGACAAATCAGAGCCGCCACTTACAACTTAGGTGAGAAAAATTTAGCAAGTGCTCGTTTGTATATCAGACTCTATTCTAGACTCTCCCCAGTAGAGTCACCATCTCTTGTTGGTGATTTTTTTCCCACAGGTCAGCTTGGCATCAGGCTTGTCAGGGCTAGTGTCACATTCACTCAACACTCCAAATCTGATAGGAAAAAGGGCCAACTGACAAGGATCAAAGAGAGATCCTTCTACACTTTGAGCTCCACATCACTTAGGTAGGTATACCTCATCTGCAAACACATATTACCTTGTGTCATACTGCAGGCCTACAGGTAACTGACTGTGGAATTATTTTCAAACTCCTCTAGGTATCATGTACCTCAATGAAGCCAATATCTCATGCAATAGCCCTACTTGCATGGAGTGAGTATGAAAACTAGAGACCTACACTATCAACAAGAAATGGAAAGGTGGAATGGAATGGAATTGATTTGAAAATGAGTTTGAAAGGACCCCTGAGATACCCTAAGTCTCTAATAGACTAGTGCCTTATGTTAGCTTGTGGTGACTAATCAGGAAAGTACTATCCAGGAAAGTACTGTACACTTTTCCTCCCGACCTCGCCGGGGTTCGGCCTCATGTTCCGGCCGACTACTTTTTTCGGTTTTTTGGGCCGACTACTTATAACTCATTCTAACCCTAAAGCAGGAAAATATTCTATAATATGGCTTAGGGTTAGGGATTTTCATTATGTATGATTTTAGTACTTGCGGCAGAATTGGGCTGTAAGGGATTACGGATTGTAATCAGGTTGTAATCACTGGATAATAATAATAATATTGGACTCGCTGTTGGTGGACGTAGCCCAGGGATTGGGTGAACCACATTAAATCTATGTGTCTTGTGTTCTATTCTGTGTGGTTTATTATTTTCTGATATTAGTTATATTTGCACATAATTGTTATTTCTGCCTTGTTAATCCTAACATCTTATCCAATGGGCCACAGAGTCAAATACCCTACTGTAAGAGACAACTATGAAACAAGAAAAAAATATACCCAATGTGTTGATGCCTGACATCAATCACATACCATGACCAAGCCTTAACTTAACACCCACCTGTGCATTCAAGCATGTTATTATCCATTCAAAGGATTTTAACCCTCCCCTTAGAAAAGACCTACAAATCAGACAATACATTGACCAGCATCCATTGGAAGACAAGCATGAAACATCTTTGACACCTCAGCTCATACATGCATAAACACTAGCCCTGAACCAGTTACCTCTATGAAGATAACTCCACTTGCAAACACATAGGCAATACAAGCAGACAAATCAAACATCCTTAATGCATGATTAATGAATTCAAAGCTCAAATGAAGACAGCTTGATGACAGTAAGAATAAATTGAGTCCTCATACATAAGACAAATCTGCTGCAGTATGCATTTTATTCCATGAACCAACAATAGAAACAAAACACCCTATATGCAAAGAGAAGGAGAAAATCTACAGAGTAGAAACTTTCACTGGAACTGACAAAATTCAAAACCCTTACACAGTCAAAAATTTGACTACATATACCCCTAGCTGCCTTGGAATTCTTAGAGAGAATGCAACAAGCTACGGACAGCTAGGGCTAGGGCTTCACGCACCCAACCTACTAAAAATGGTCATAGAAATTACTGCAAACACTCCTTGAGCCAAGAAAGTCCTTCGCCAGGTACAAAACCTCCTTTGCAATTAACCGTATAGACCCTGGACCACATTGCAACACCAAACAAATCCAATCAGGCTGCTAAAACAATAAAAACCAGTCCTTTTGGTCATTGCAAACCCCTTGGCAAATTTGAATTCGAAATCAAACGGCTACATCCTTGGCACCCAGCACATCGGTGGTCCTCATTCACACGGAGATCAACTTTATATCCCTGCCATTAGATCTATCTCCCTTCATGGGCTTGGCAACCTTACAATAATCTTTAGTCATGCAACTACGCAGTCAATAACCTTATCTGCCACAGGAAACCGACCTCACCCAATGCTTGGTCGGATGATTGCATAACCCTAGGGACGGGCTATGCGAACATGCAACAAACCATCAGCATTCACTGCCGAAGTCAAAAACACTCGGGCATCACAAACATGGGTCCCACATAACTAGTGAACTGGCAACCAAAGAACTTCCGCCAGTTCGTGAAAAGCATTGCACCCCTCGCTAAAAATCTAGCAACCCTAAGACTAGCATTCGCGCAATCGCCAAACCAACTAGCGAATCCTCTTTTCCTCTCGCGAATGCGTGACCACATTAAACTTTGTCAGCACCGCCAGATTTTACAACTCTGCCAAACACTAGACTGCACCTGGGCCTGCCTGAAACCACATGTCACCAAACCATTCATAGATCCATACCCAGTCACTGGCATAGAACCCACCTTCCATGGGCCTTTGAAAATGAATGGCTGGTGTAAGATCTCATGGCCCTGAAAAATCCCATGAGAACTTATGCCAACCTTTAGATCTATCCTCATCATAGACCCCTCCGACAACGGCCCCACACCTAACTCCGCAACTGCGATGCCACCTCAGCGCTTGCTGGCCAATGAAAACCATGCACCTCAACACACCCTGGAAAATGGAATAAAATCTGATGGACCGTTAGATTAAAGCTTCAACATGGGCACCTCTGACAAGCCAACCCATCACCACACGGACCAATAGGAGAATGCCAACTCAGATCACCGAAACCACCGCTACAACCATCACCACACTGCCATGGACACGTGGCAGGTGGTCGCATGATCGTATGTCAGAGAAGTCTGACATGCAGCCATGTGATAGCCAATAAGAATGTGCCACATTATCACCTCTGGGACCACACCAAAGAAGCCTCACCGTTCGGAGGATCAGATGGTGGGTGCATGATCGCATGGGGAAAGAATATTCCATGCGATCACATGCCAACCGTAGATCTTCGATCTCTAACTCTGAGCAATGAAAAGAACTGCGACCCCCCGAACCAACCACTGAGCATTGAGTGACTACGTGACTAACCGCTAGCCAAGTCAGTGGAGTTTAGCAGATAACTGCCAACCTATCAAAGATCACATGACTACAATCGCCGAGTCACTGGATGTCAGCTGCTTAACCACCAGAAATGGGAGATCAATAGATAACTGCTAGTCACTAGGTCGCTTGATAGAAAAAGTAACCACCCGAAGACGTGGAGAATTAGCGACAAGAAACCTTGAAGGACTGGGCCCCACCAAACATCGTACCTACGTAGATAGAGAAAACACCAGCAAATAGGGAACTGCGAGGTCGAAAACACACAGGGTTATCGACACCAAAGGATAAGCGCATAAAAATAGGAAGCACGGGGTCAAAAACACACAAAGGTTATCGATAAAAGGTTGAAAACACACAGACCGAAAACATCATGCACTTTTTGAAAACATTGTGGGTTTTCGACACTGAGGCAAATTTTGAAATATTTCCAGCAGGCCTTAGAAATTGAATCTCTTTCTGGGTTTGGTGATTTAGGAGACGCAGTTTGGACCAAAGCTAGATAACGACAAGAGGAACACAGAGCATGACACATGACACACACTTGCAAGGAAAATAGGCCATTTTCATAAGGTTTTGCAATGACTGAAAATCAGCCTAACACCACCCATATCACAAACCTCATATTATTTTGTGTCTATATGGCCCTTAACAAGGTCATCGAGGGGACCCAAGAATATATTCCAACATGTAGTGCAATTATGGGGCACACAAATATGTGCACCCAAGGAGGATTTGTCATTAGCACTAGGAGGTTGTGTAAGTGATGCAATATGCATAACCAAAAGACTGTTCAAAATGTAAATGGCCTTAGTGGTCTCCAAAGAAGCCTATGTAATAACATATTGATGCTTCACAAGAGGAAGGGGTTCAATGAGAGGAGGGGGGATATATGGGTACTATAATACTTGATGTGCTCTTGGTCTATCCTAGGGCTAGCCTTTGTGTACACCCATGAATGGTTTCATACTCCATTAGTTCACACATTGACCCAACACAAAATCAACATAATTTTTTTTAATAAAATAAAAAAGAGGCATCCATATTGTTGTTGGGTGGTTTATCAAAAACCATCCATCAACATTCCAAAAGTTGTCTTGTATAGAAGCATGTGTTTGTTACAAGTAGTGGTTGTCATTGCACCAAAAGATCGACCTATTAATGCCTAATAAAACCACTAGACTTATAGAGGATACAAGAGGCTGTTAAACCATGTCACGAATCTTGAGGGGAGTGCTGACCATTTTGCCAACATTCTCCCCCTTAGCATTACCTGAGGGGATTCAAAACCTGTGACCAAGCTCTGATACCACTTGTTACAAGTAGTGGTTATCATTGCACCAAAAGATCAACCTATTAATGCCTGATACAACCACTAGACTTATAGAAGACATAGGAGGCTGTTAAACCATGTCATGAATCCCGAGGGGAGCGCTGACCATTTTTCCAATAGTGTGCACAATTTCATGGAAAAAATTTATTTTTTCATATTAGGAGACTATCCAATAGAGGATTCACAAATAGGAGACATATTTATTATTTAGTGATTCCAAGGGCCTTCACCCCTTCATAATCCAACTTGTTTAGTGTCATTTTTACACAAGACAATGGCTAGGAATTTGGAGTTAAAAATTTCCTCTTGAAAGATTGATAAAATAAATCCCAAGGTTCCTTTTAGGTTGGGTCTCAACCATCTAGATAGCTCAATCAAAGATAAATGTGCAACTATTCATGAGGAGGCCTTTTCTAGTTTGATCTTAGAGAGGCTGCAAAGGCTTCATGAACAATTTTACATTTATCTTTGATTGAGCTATCCAGACAATTGAGACCTAGCCTAAAAGGAACCTTGGGATTTATTTTATCATTCTTTCAAGAGGGGAATTTGTATTCCAAATTCCTAGCCATTGTTTTGTGTATAAATGAAGCTCAACAAAAGTGACACTTAGAAGGAGGGCCCTCAAAAGAGAGGCCAAGAAATATTGGATCTTTCTCTCCAGAAAGGTTTGAACGAGTCTTTAGATCATCGCCCAACAAAGGAGGATTCCTTGAACTCAAATAATTTTTTAGATCTTACAATGATAAAGGAAAGCCAAGGGAAATTATTCCTCATCAACCAACTCTACTCACCAACCGTCTTTTCCCTCCATCTTGTGCCACTTCTATTGAGCATTATTTTTACACAAGACAACGACTAGTAATTTGGAGTAAAAATTCCCCTCTTGAAAGAATGATAAAATCAATCCCAAGGTTCCTTTTAGTTTGGGTCTCAATAATCTAGATAGCTCAATCAAAGATAAATGTGAAATTATTCATGAGGAGGCCATTGTAGACTCTCCAAGATCAAACCAACAAAGGCCTCCTCATGAACAATTTCACATTTATCTTCGATTGAGCTATCCAGATGGTTGAGACTCGGCCTAAAAGGAACCTTAGGATTGATTTTATCATTCTTTCAAGAGCGTAATTTTTACTCCAAATGCCTAGTTGTTGTCTCATGTAAAAATGATTCTCAACACAGGTTATCAACAAATTGGGCATGCATTGTCTCTCACCATCAAACTATAGTATTATGTTGTGTGGTGAGGCTCTTCATTAATTGTATAATAGAATCTACTGTATGAAACATTGGGGCTAATCTAGGGATCCTATTATACACATTCCTAATACCCCTCAACTAATTTAAATTATCTTCTATAAGGTCTTCTAATGGCCAAGGGTAACTAACTCGAGGGTTTTCAAGTTGTAGATTTTCAGGATGTGGGTTTTTAAGGAGTGGGTTTCTAGGCTCAGGATTATTAGTATTATCTACCATGTACCTAACTCTCCTTACCATGAAAGTTTCACATCTTCAAAATTTTCACTTCTCAAAGTTGCACCACTCTCCTCTTCATCGTCTTGTGGAAATTATTTCTCTCTACACTCTTCTTGTTTCCTTCTTGTACTTGAGGACATCCACAACCATGGTGACCATCTTGTCCACAATGGAAACATACTAAATCCTCTTGTCACTATCTCTTTCTCATTTTTATTGTGGTTCACTTCCTTGCTCCTCTTGGGATTGGATTCTTCTTCAATCTACTTTGTTTTGTTTCTGCAAGCTTATCCCTTCTCAACTAAAAAACTTCCACAACTTTTAAAGTTTCATAGTTATTTTTTGACTAACTTCTCCTCAACCTTTAATGCATATTGATATGCTTCATGTACCATATTAATATGAAACATAATCATTTCATATTATATCTATTGGATCACAAGCCAATCACATATCTGGATACCTTTTCATTATCAATTTCTTGTCGTCTCAATCAAATAGAAAGTTTGTAGAAATCCTTAGTATACTCCTTTATTGCCATATCATTCTACTTAAGATTTTACAATTTATTGCATAATTCCATTTCATAGTATTTAGGAATTTATTTCCTCTTCAAAGTGATCACCAATTGGGTCCATCTTGTTATCTGAAGGTCTACATTTTCCATCTAGTCCCTTTGGGTCCATTTTGACCATAATGCAACATTTCCTTTCAACTTTATTGCTCCTCGTGATTCTTGAAAAATCCTCAAAAGTCTTTATTTTCTAGCATCTACAACATAATTTTCTTCTATATTTTTCTCATCCATTTCACCTTCTTCACTCATAGGATTTCTTGGATTTTGGGTATCCAATCTCATCTCTTCTTGTATATTATCTTTGATATCAATTCTTTAAATTCCTCCAATATTCTTCTATTCTCGACATGCTTCTTCAAGGTAGTGTCTTCAATATTCTTTTAATCAACTATTTCAAGCTCTATCTACTCAGAACTTCTCTCTCACACCTGCAATAGCTCACATGAGATTTTCCACAACACTCTCAAGTGCAAATTGCTTCACAATTGATGATTTTTTCATACAACTCCTCTCGTCACTTGTAGGTCCTGAAATATAAAGCTTCATGTTCAACACTCTATCTATGCACTCAAAACGAGAGGTACTAATACCATTTGATGCAACAGAAAATCCTTTTTCTTTCAATACTCAAAACACAAACAAACACAACAAATATTCTCTTCTCCAAATCAAATTTTTAAATATACAAAATAGTGATTACATATTTGGTCTTCTACTAGCATCTCTACCCTAACTTGCTCTCACTCATTTTATTAACTATTTCCACACTCCAAATCTAATCTTCAATCGCAAACCAAATAATGCTTCTTCTTTTTGCAATAGGAAGAAGAAGAAGAAGAAAAAAATATATTTCATTTTTGCAACTAAGCTCTCATTGATCAACTCTTCCCATTTTGCTCAACCCCACTCATATTCTTATTCTAAGTGTCAATCCTTGGCAGAACCCCTCTCTGCATCACAACCCAATCCTACAATTCCCTTACTTACTCACACTACTTATTTTCATCATTAAGCAGTTCCAAATGACATTCGTCATTTTGTGAATGGTAATCGTTCCTTATTCCATTACTTCCTTCCACATTTTAGAACCCAGCCCTATATTTTCCATTTGTTGCACACTTTTCTAGTTGGGCATCTCTATTCTTGAGGATGACTATCCTTTCTAGATCCTCCTCTCCTGAGTTGTTTTCCCTCATGTGTCCTTAATTCACTCTCATCTACCCTATACAAAGAGTGGATTTTCCCATTTATTCTTTATCGTTACGTATTAGGCCAAACAATGGCATTTGGAATTCTCCCATCGACAAAGAAAACTGATATTTTTGCGACTCATTTGTAACATCATTGACCAAGAGAGTTCCCATTGTATTTAAAGAAGAGATGGCTATTGACAATTAGACAAACAAAAATTTCAAGAAGACATACAAACTACAAAAAAACTATTTTTGGTGATGTTGATTTTGAATATGTTGGGGTGCTCTTACACCAAAAAGTAAATATAAGATCAACATAGACAAGGCAACTTGGAAGAATCTCTAGAAGAGTTCATGGAAACATAGGTTTATTTTTGTTTTTTATATTATATTTACATTATCTTATTATAGAATACCAAACTATTATCTATGCTTTAATATAGTTTACCCATTACAAATTTTCTTATATTAATGATACCATTAGCAAATAGAAAAATTAGATTGCATCGCCTGTAGATTAGACCATGTAAATTTTTGGCACCAATTCAAATCAAATGCTATGATATATCATGGGAGAAAAAGAAAAAGCATGAGAAAAAATATGATCAATTATTTTCTCCATTCTCTTCTCTTTCTTTTTCTTTTTTCCCTAATGATAGATCATAGTATTTGATCTAAGATGTTTAGTAAAAAAATTCCATAATATAATCTAAAAGTGACTATGATAGTGATGAGGACACACAAAAGAGACAAACTCATTGCTCTACTAGATTGGCTAAGGAGTGGAGTTAGAAAGCCATTAAAGATTTGAAGAATAATGAGGAGACCTCAACTGATAGTGATAGTAAAAATGATGTTGTGAGTGAGATGGATGTGATCCCTCCTGCAAGGAAGCTCTGAGTCTCTTGAAGAACACTTTCCTAAATCCCCTAGTAATCCCCCTTCCCCTCCCCTCCCCCCACTAAACACTTACAACCCCACCTCCCATGCCCCCTTTAGTGAATCTGAGTAATGCGGCAGTGGATGAGCTCGACAAAAATAACTTTAGTGTTGGTGGTGTGGTGGGCACTATCAAGCATCAAATTGTGAGTTTGGAATTTTTTGTCAAGGATATAAAGGTGGAGATGGCAGTTATGAGAAACCTCTTGAAGAATGTGAGAAATTTTTCTCTCAAGGTTATGCATGACTCCACCACCACTCTCTACCTGCTACAGGGTAAGGCTTCTAGAGGTAACCTGGCTGAGGAGGATGATGCTTGGGAACTCTTCAAGTTCCTCAATGAAGAATTGGCAGATATTTTATTATCGAAGTGGTTTGGGAAAGGAAATTGATGCTCCTTCTTTTGTGATGCCATCCTAACATTTTTGCTAGCCTTAGGGGCCTTTATTACCCTTTTGGTTTTAATATTTTGCCTAAGACTGTTATGGTTAACTTTGGTCATAGCCCTGTGTGGCTCAATATGATGCTTAAACTTAATTTTCCTTCTAAGTACTACTTTATGATGGTTACTTATCTGGACTTTTGTTTTGATGATAAGTGGTGACACTCTACTTTCCTTAAGTTACTTTTTGATAGAGGAAGCTTTGTTGTTCTATAGTTCGATATCTCTCTATACTCTAAATGTTGTTAATGTGATGTTAATGCACATTTCTAGTGTGTTGCTATTGTACCATGGGCCAACACTCTCTTATTGTTTCTTTTTTCAAAAACTTTCGTATAGATAAAATAATGTATGCTAGACTTCTGTAAATTTCTGTTGCAGGACATACATTAAAGATAGGTATGTTATGTATGTAAAATGCAATAGTCAGTACCATGACATGAATAAAATTTGGTGCAACTATGTTGTACTATAGCCAGTGCCTATATTTTAGTTTTCTATTTAGACATTGCCTACAACATGTTGCTTGTTCACTTTGAAACCCTGTGTTTGTTGCAAGTTGAGAAAAGGACATAACACATGTACTATAGTTAAGTTGATAGGATTCCCCTATGGGGAAGCTGGCATATGGGCCTCTCGGAATTTTTTCACGCTGTCTCACACCTAAAATTGGTTTGTGGAGCAATTTTTGTGAAATCAGATGGGGTTTGGTTTCCATTTGCACTTTAGATTTATCATTTTCTAGTTTGCCATTTCGTGTGCAATTTATTTTTATCATTTTTTCTTTGCCATTCTTCATGCATTTAATCATGCCAAGTGTCTAGATTCATCAGCATTTGTGTTTTGAGATTACAACCCTCAAGCAAGTGTATCCAATGGACTGCTTCACTTCACCTGTCGCATTTAGTTTTCAATTGCTCATAGCTCTTAACTCCAATTCCTCTAGCCACAGATTGCTCGAAGGATATACCAGCAACAACAAAGTTCTGAAATGATATACCAACGCAAATAATTTGAAGAATCCACAGTACTTTCCTAGAAACTTTTCCCAAAAATTTTCCCTTCTTTTCTCATGTATATTGATAATTATAAAAAAATAATCATTCTAAATACAACAAGTTTTGATCTTTTAATCTCGAATATTGACTTCAAGATTGAAACCCCTAATCTTCTCATATTTTTTCTAAATCAAACCTTGTCTCCCCCTTAGCATCTAGAAAAATACACCTCAAATTGTTAATTGTGTTTGCTACAATCGAAATGAAGAAAATAAATTATTGTTGGGCTACACATATTCAACACTCTGTGCCACTGTTTTAGAACAAGAAGCACTTTCATATTTTCATTTTACCTTGTATCACTCCATTCTAAGGAGGCCCTAAATATGATAATTCTACCTACGGGTAACCTCCACAAATGGTCTATAACATCAGCAACACAATAAATAATTGTATATGTCAATTTTGATGCCATTTCATGTATCCTTCTGGCTTGTTTGACATGTATGCAAAAATTGGGATCATAGAATATGCACTTGATTCTTTTGAAAAAAATTCCGAAGAGATATTTCATGGAATGCAATGATTGTAAGATTTTCAGAAGATAGATAGATTAAAAGGCTTTAGATACCTTCAAGCAAATACAATTGGCTGCAGAAAGCTACGCTCTTTGCCAGCGTCTTCCCAACATTTCGTCTCATGGGATGCAATGATTGCAAGAGTTCATAGAAATTGATTTGTTGAGAAGGCCTTATAAAATTTTAACCGGAATCGACATATAATTTTATTGTTTAAAGATTTAACACATTGCAGAAATGTTGAAATAGGTTTAGAAAATCTCCCAAAAATGCAACAAATATGCATCCCATGATTGCAGGATATGCACAAAATAGATATGTTGAAAAGGCTTTAACAACTTTTGAACAATTTACAATGGTTGTTGTAAACCTCAACCGTACAACAGTTGTTAGCATCCTTCCTACGTATGCAAAAATGTGAGCTTTGTAATAACCTATGGACATCCTTCAACACATAATAGGAGGATTTTTATCAGATATTGTAGTTGAAATATTGTATTACACGTAATGTCAAGGAAGAAATATTCTTAGAATGTACTGAACCGAGACCATACTCCTACAATTGTTGCTCCAAACTATACACATAACCAGTTACAAATACAACCAATTGCCATGTGTTAATATATATTCCCTGGCTCTTGGCATCCATGCATAGATACGTGGTATTTATACAATGTATAATATATGTCCCAAATAGTGATGTATAAGATACAACCCTTACTTTATATTTAACAATAATCTTACTAATGAAGATATTGTTGAAAAGACTTTGCATCGAATTAATCACTCCTTTGATGCAGTGAGTCTGAAAGACGCTTTGTCCGATTAGTAATGCAAAATAGAAATGTATTGCGCAACAATTGTTTTTGTCTAAATATTCATTTAGTCCTTGTGGAAAATAACATACAATGCCTCTTCCGACGTTGCATATTATGGTCATTACAGGTCAATGTCTGAGCACGTTATAAATGTACATTAAAGAGTGTTAGTGCAAGTGGTACGATTTATCAATGCAAAAGGGGAAACCATGAGAGCATTTTTTAGTTTGTGTTGAGATCTCTCTTGTTCAATTCCTGCCATCATCTGTCGTTGGATGTCACTTCAATATTATATTCTAATCAAATAATGTTATCATTGTTGATGACACCAATATCTAATAGTTCTTGACAAATTCAGTCTGGATAGAGTAAAGATGTTTGGAAAGTGTCTTTGGATATTTGGAAATTCTTTAGTGATTTCTTTCACTGACTCACAACACCCCAAATGAGTAGTTAGAATTGTGAAAAAATTTTAGTTCTTATTTTTTTTAACCAGACAAGAACTCCCCTATAATGGAAGTGTATTCAATTACAATAAAACTTATTCTATTAACACATAATTAACTAGCAATTGCACCCAAACAAGGTGCAATGGCTAGGCCGATAGGAAGATATACTCCAGTAATATATTGTAGGGAAAGAAGAAAATTTTGAATGATTTTAATCTTACATGGGAGAACTTAAATTTTACAAGACATGTGAAGCATTGATCTAATACACTGGTCACGTGCAATACATTTGTTGGTGTTTGTTGTCTTTGAGACGTAAAGAATAATAGAAAAATGATATCTTCATATTGTTGAGTCAGTGAAAGCTATGTTGTTGATCAATATGCATGATGGATTCTTAAAACTGAATTGTAATAATACATTCTTAAATGATTTAATATATAATTTACAAGTAATATAAATACATGAACTAAAAGTGTTGCTTTGGTGTATCTTATTAATTATATCACAAAAACTTAATTAACTTGATTCAAACAACTAAACCAATTATACAATTATAATTTGTCTAAACACAAATTTTACTTTCCATATACCCATCTCATTCCATTTAAAAATAAATAAATTATAAATAAATATTCTTAAAAGATTTATTTTTATGACATGTAAACTAAGATTGCCTCTTTCCCTTGTTCCACCTAAGTTCTTGTATATGAGATCAAAATTTGGGGGCACCATCATAGAAAAGCTAAACAAAACTAGATTACAAGAGTGCTTAAGTTATAAAAGCATGATCATGTTAAAAGATCAATTCCTTAAAGGTCATTCTCCCTATATTTAGTACTAACACACTTATTGTTGTGACCTTTCAAGTGTTAATTATGATACATAAGATTAAATTAAAGGCTATTTATTTATACTTGTATCAAACATTTCAATCATCTATACAATTGACCTCTCCCATGACAAATGCTCTTGCATGTCAATACTTTTGCTTTACTAGGCCTTATAGAAAATGACATGGGAAAACTTAGTCAACATAATTTTCTATTGTTGCACCAAGTCCTCTATGGAATAAGCAAATAAGGTACCAAAGATGAGATCTTCAAAGTGTACCTATGGTCCAAATGGTTAGAGCCTCAAGAATATTTTACTTTGACACTTAGATTGTTGTAGTATACATTTTAAATTTTAGGATGAGATCATCCAACTTCTAATTTGCAGTAAATTCTAGATGCCTAATTTTAGGGCCCCTTTGCCATCTTTCAATATTTGTTCAAACCCTTTTTGCATTAAAACCAATCAAACTGTGTTCCTTAGGTCTATCATATTTGTCAAATGTGTTCAATGGAGCTCACAACCAAGGATTATTTTGTTTTAAATGTTCTCCTTACTATGAGATTAGGGGTTGATTATAAGTATGATGAGACAACTAAGACATGAAGTAGTTCATTAAAATGTCATTTATATTTTTTTCAAATATCTAATATAATTATTGTACTTGGAATAATTCTAACCTTTTGTTATCATTAATAGCATTATCATCAGCATAAATCTCAATTAACTCTTTGCACCTATCTTCCTTACAACTAATTATTACTTTGTTAACCAACCTATTTGTTACTACAAAAAAATCATTTCATTTTTCAAACTTTCCTTTCTTCAATTCTTTATTCCATAATAATTTTTAATTTCAATTACATAATTTCTATATTCTATAAGTAATAATTCATGAGAACTCTTATATCTCATGATAACAAATGGCACACTTGGACCATCAATAAATCACTACTTATACATTTTATAAGAGTGCAAAGTTTTTCTTTGAATTGATATTAGATGCAAGAGAATTCAAAGGCAAACCTACCAAAATAAATAGACTATATTGTCCACTTTCTAAATGTAGTGTGTTTTTTCTTTGATTCGTTAGGGTGGGGAAAGGATTACCAAATCACAAAATAAGGGGAAGCTCCTACACTAGTACCAATTATATTGTATTGAAATTCTTAATGCATTTTATTTTTTAAAATGTTAATGTGAGTAGTGCACTTAAGCCAAAAAAATGAAACACTATTGTATTATTTTACCCTCCTTAAAATAGACACTTAATTTTATGTAGTTATTGGTTATATTTTTAGTATAATATATTCATTAGAAAGGGATATATTAATTAAAAAGGGAATTTGATTGAACTATTAGAAATCAAGTTTTGTTGTGCGAATTGGAATGGTTCGTTTAGTACATTTCTCTTTCTTGTATATTCAATTGGAGGAAAACAATAATATGAATGAGATATTTGGGTGTAGTGGTGCTACATGCATTCTTCTTGGTAATTTCTAAAGCCATTTTATGCACAACTTGTGATCATGGCATGCTACCACTGGTAGGAGATTTGGGAAACTAGTATTTATTATAAGAACATTTGAAATCTCAATAAAAAATGCTTATAATGGTTAGGAGTAATTAATGAGTAGTATTTATTGAAGTTTCTTTCTTCTCCAAATTTTCTAAAGAGACATTTTCAAGAGTGGTTGCAGATAATAATTATTCTATAAGATCTGGGTTCTACTACTATTCTTGATTTAGGATGTCGTAGTATATAATGTCATACATGGTCAAGTTTGATTTGAGTTTCTTTGATATAATTGTGTTGCATTTGGAATATTAGGGAAACTCTTTTTTTGGTGGTATGAATAGTATTTATTCATCAACTTATATTTATGTTTTAAGTGTCTATTTTATTCTATTTCTGATAAGCTTTTTAAATAAATAAATTTTAAATAGAGAAATATTTTAAAAAAATTAATAAGGACGGATAAGGTTAAGATTTTTCTATAAACATTTTCATTGGGGATATGAGATATTGATGTACAACTGAAGCTTGCAAGTTCAAAACTTTTTATTGGTTTATTGTAAGTGGAGTCTTTTATTAATGAAGCTTTATTTATCTTATGGACTAAGAGATTTTGTTTTAGTTTTGTTTGGATTTTGAAAATAGATGCATAGTCAATTTGAATCTCTCTCTTGCTCTCTCTCTCTCAATATATCTTCCTCTTTCTATCCATCAATCTCTTTGTCTATCTCCTTTTCTTTTTTGTTATAACCCAAAATATCCGTTCTTTAAAAGAAAAATAGAAAATTATTTATATTTTTAAAATATATTTTCACTCTTAACGTCACTTGAAAACTAAGAGAAGACTTCTATGCGTATCCCTTTGCCATTTGTGCAGTCACTTATCTTTTTCTGTGAGAGGAAAGTTTAATGATGCTACTATTTATAGTTGAAGCGGGCAACTTATTTATTTATGGAATCTCTAGATTCATGAGTTTCTACTTAAACTCCAAAATAATAATGACAATAAATTATTTATTTATAGTTGAAGCCGGCAATTTATTTATTTATGAATTCTGTAGTTTGATCAGTTTCTATTTAAAGTCCAAAATAACAACTTTTAATCGCCCAATTTGGAGTCTGCAGTTGGACTTCAAATTAAGTACATATCTAATAAAATTGTTTTCCTTTGAAGACAATTGCAGAAAATCTGGCCATTTTTTTTGCGTCACCGTTTCTGCTTATCCAATTCTTGTTTTTTAAATAAAGTCAGACACGCTATTTTCTTTGGCCGGTTTTCAATTTTACTGTGAGCCATCCTTTCACGTTGATGATGGTGTAGCCATCCTTGTATTCCCTTATCTCAACCTCTCTTATCTGAATAGATAGGGAAAATAATTCACACCTTGCAAGAGAAATTCAAATGGCGGTAAACAAAGAAATCTGATGCCAAGTGGGTCGCTCTCAACTTCATTCACCCCTGCTTAAGAAACTCTCCAATCCTAAAGCAAAATCTCATCCTACGGCTTCATTTTGACAAGATGGAAGGCGAAATCGCAGGTTGTCACCAGATTGTTTAGATTTCCTGTTTGTCGCGCCACAGAGGGAGTTGTGACTCGCACCACACTGCCCTACCATTTTTTATTAGTACTTTCCTATTTCGTATTTCCCACTTCTGTAACCAAAACCAGAAACTAGGTACGAGACAACTTTCAAGCGTGAGACATGTTTTAGTCCTGTTCGTACTGAGCGATCTCGCACGTAAAGCCTATTGGCTAAATATAAAGTATTTCTTATACATCGTAGTTTCTTTTGTCAAAAAAGACAAAAAATATAGTAATTGATAGTAAAAATCCTTTTATTCTTAATCTTTGCACTTTCCCTATCCTGATGATGGATCACAGAGTGTGATCCGAAACGTTGATGCTAAAAATACTTACACAATCGAATCCAGAAAATTTACTTTGCATTACTAATGGATTGTAGAAATTTAATGTTGTTAAGTAAAAACATTTTTTTATATTGGAAAGAAAAAAGATTTAGAAACTAACATGAATAAATTATAGAACTCTAAAAAATCTTTGTCAATGAAGAAGAAATGAACTTTTTGTCAATTCCCAGAGCCTTCCAACCTTTGTTGAATATGAAATTAATCAAAGGAGAGGTTGACTTCCACTATTGTGATTAATGTCAAATATCTTTGTAATGTTGTCACCATTCAATGAAGCTACTCCCCTCAAAGAAAACCTCATCAGAGATATTGTTATCTTTGATCGTTCTCCATACATAATCTTCAAACTTCTCAAGGGTTTCTATCTACATGTCATTCATGACTTGATATCGAAGAGTATTTCTGACTTCTTCTACATGACCCCAGAAGTATAAGTCTTTAGTTAACCAAGATAAATTTGTGTGAGGATTATTTTCTCTATTGTTGCAAGTTTGACCCTTTTCTTTCATCCATATTTCATCAAATATTGATAGATAGTTTCCACTACTCCCATGTCTTTTATCAATTTAGTAATAGTTTGCAATGTCCAAGGCTTCACAAGTTTCTTGCATGCATTGCTAATATTATATTTTTGGATTGGAAGTCGTTCGAATATTCAGGCCCACCTATTTTATCCCAAATAATGCCAATTTTATTATATACATTTATCTACTTTAATTTGTCTCTCCTCTCAAAATTTAGTATAACAATGTTCTAATGTCTTGGTCATTTTTCATCTTTCTAGTATTTTCGAGGCCACCAAGGGCAATAGCATTATTCAAAAAATCAAGCTTGACCAGTCTTAATGTTGAAGCAAACTACACTATCTAACAAAATAAATGGTATTTTTTAACAAGAAAAAAATTCAATTCAATTCAATTCTCAATACAAGAAAAAAGTAAATACAATTCAAATAGATCAAAAATCTAGTTAATTCTTGATATGGGTGGCATACATATATACTACTTTTTGGATCAAATAGACATGTTAAAAGCATTTCCTAAAAGGGTAAAAGGTAGATGTATCACCTCTAAGAATCTAGGGAATATAGACTCTTCGCACATTGTCATTTATAGCTCATCATGGAAATTTTATTCCATATTAGTATATCTTCTCTATCTATACTACTTTTCTTTCAGGGTGATTATCCAAGATCAAATATAAATATTAAAAGCATTGCCTCGAAGGATAAAAGGTAAAAATCACCTCTAAGTATTCACAGTATGTGCAAGTACTTCTACAATCTCTTTAAGTTACACACTACAAAAAAATTTCTTCCATTAATTGAGCTAAATTATTATCATTAGTGAATTACAATAACTTTAATTCTAGAGGTGAATACTTGATGATGAAGACAAGGAAACAAAGAAGATTTATCATCTTTGTCAAAAAAATATCTTTCTTTCTTAAATTTACATATCTATTAAAATAGTTACAATTAATTGGTTTTCTAATCTGTTTCAATGTATTTGAATCCTAGTTTTTTTTCAAATAAATAGCTTTCTTCTTTAAATTTACATATTAAAACAGTTAGAAATAATGGATTTTCTAATGTGTTTCAATGCATTTGAATGTTAGGGTTTCCGAAGAGGAGATGTAAAAAGTACAAAAATACAGTAGTCTAACTTTGTTTCATCCATACTCGTGCTAATTGTTCAAAAGAATCTCATTGAATTATAACAAAAAAAATGTACACAATTATACTATACAATGATACATGTTTACTGATCTATATTTTTATGCACTTGCTTATATAATGTTGAAATTTATTAATGTTTCTCCATCAGATCACCTATCGGCTTCTCCTTGCACCTCCCATGGGGCAAGTGCTTGTTATCTATTGCATGGATTGGCACGCGGATGGAAAATGGACTCTCGTGCCCAAGATTTTCACGCACAGACACTACCTACCTACCAAATATTTACATTGGAAAATTTGGTCCATTCGTACCTTTATATATGTAAAACGCGTTTCCCTGTGAGAGGACATCTTCCACAGAAGTAATACTCTTGTGCACGACGTTGACAAAATTGAACTTCCATCGGTTTACTGTTATGTTGATGAAGATCGATACCACATTAACATGACAGAAATTAAGATGCCCAGCAAATTCTTAACGGGCGGTCTCGTTTGTGTGCATCTGATTGCAATTTCAATTTTCTTACATGTGACTTGTCTGTTCGTGAACTTGAAATATTTATGATCCATATGAGTCGTCACATCGCACTCTATTTCGCCTTTCAAATTATCACCCTTGCCACAAATTGTGCCACACCATGAAAATTGTGTGGAATATCGGGCAAGAAAGTGACTTCAAAAAGGAACACGAAAATTTTGACTAAAAAGATTAGATTTTTTGGTGTTTTGCTTTCACTTGGCAACTTTTGAGATGTGTCTTGTTGTGTTTACGACAATACAATTTTTGCTTTTTTTTAAAAGTACTATTTATTTATTGAATAGTTATAGTAGAGGCAAAATTGAATATATAATTGAAATATTATATATGTTTAATATAATTTTTTTAAGTATAAATAATTTACAAAATATTTGGTAGGTTTATTTTGAATATAATAGTTTCATTTTATAAAAGATTTCAATTAAATCTGAGTATTTATTTTGTAGTGTTTTAGATTTAGTTTTTCATTTTTATATTTTTAATCATAAGTCAAAATTGTTCATGTGATATTTTTTAGAGATCTTTTATCCTAAAACTAAACAGACAAATATATTTTTAAAAGAGAAAAAATATAAATAGTAAAGACGAAAAATTTAGGATCAAAATTGTGCTTATATTTAAGAACATGAACTTCATAACCATAGCTATACAAATATTTAAGATTGTAAACATTAGGATTAGGGCCATAAATGTGTAGTTTTAATAGTAAATAGAGTGCAATTCATGTTTTGACCTATAAGAATCTTATGGATGCAAGGCTAATAGTAAGGTTTTAAGTCAAATCATAAAGCAGACTTTACAAAAAATAGTGTTCTTGATTGAGATAAAGTTAATAATGTTTATTATTTTATGTTGATTTTCATTTATATTTTTGTGCTTGTCTAAACTCTACATTTTATTTTAGATCAATATGAGTCTAGCTTACTTTATTAAATTTATCTAGCTTTGATATTTCAAAGGACCTACCAAATGTAGCGCATCTACATGGCAAGGAAGATCATGTGAATTAGGAATTTGAATAACCATGTTGGAGGAATAGATTTATGAGGAGATTCCAAGATTAGTAAATATGTAATGATATTAAAATTGACATCTTAATCCCTAGTAAAAAATCTAATAGTCAAATCCAAAAGTCCATCTCTAAGCTTAAAAAAACATATTTCTTCTACCTATTGTAAATTCATCATAGTCTAGTCACCAACTTGGGTAGTTGATTTTGGCTCCATTATATCTACTTACTTATGACATGTCACAACATGTTGCATATGGTCATGAACACACATGTAACTTTATCTTAAATCTCTCTTACTTATTATTTATCCTACATTTCCGATATAAGGAGCCCAACTTAAAACCCATCCTTAATTGTGGATATTAAGAAGGTTCATGTCATCATAATCTATTTGCTTTAATTAAGACCTATTTTGACACTTTTAAAAGCCAAATTCAACTTCTAAATAATGATATTTTTGTAACACACTCTCTTATATTTTGTAAAGATTAAAAGTTTAAAATATACAAAAAAATAATATATGCATATTATTAGTTTCATTATTTTAAAATTTGAAATACATATATCAATTTCTAATGATTCAAGAATCAAAAGTTGAATCATTGTTAGTTGTTTATTTTTAGAAAACTATAACATAGCTTTGGCTTTTTACTTTTAAGATCTATTAGTATCTTTCTTATTCATATATATTTATAATAGAAAGTATTGTAAGCTTATTTTCAAATCATCATTTATGAAAGCATAGAGCCATCTAGTTTATGTGTTTTTTTTGGTTGTCTTATTAGCACAAACCAACGTCTTAAAATATTTAATCACATATTGCTGTGGTACAACAACTAGGACTGAAATTTAACACCAAGAGCCTCGTGATCAATTCTACGTGGTAGGACATTAAACTAGGAATCTTGTTTATATTTCTTATCCCACGGAACACGTTCTACACGGAGACTACAACTTCCCTTTAGACTTCAAACATGCTCAAGTGGCCGACAGAATCCAATCTCCTTCCCGTGCCGCTATATTTTCCTTCCTTTTTCCGTTTGAATGTTTCGACGAAAGGATTAAGCCGTCATTTCTAAGCAATTTGCTTTTTCTCTTTGCCCTACGCATGTTTCGAGGAAAGGATTGAACCACCTCCTTTCTTCCGCGCTTGTCTAGTTTCCAACCATTTTCCTCTTAAACAAAACTGAGAAAGAACTGGACCCGCAAGACGATCTATTTAATTCACTCTGGCCTTCCTCTTCCGCAAGGACTCATATTGCAATTAAGTTCTATTGCCTTGATCTTTCTCTTTCTAATTTTTGAAACAGTCTGTTAAGTCTGTTAGTGTTTGATCCAATGGCGTCTTCATCATCTCACCAGAAAAATCAGGAATTAAACGCTTTCTCTGGAATAGAACCTGCAGGCAAAAGAAGGAATGTTTGTGAATCTTCAAGAGTGCATGATGTTTTCATTAACCACAGAGGCCCCGATGTCAAACTCACTCTCGCAACTCAGCTCTACAACTCCCTTGATCAGTTGGGAATTCGGGCATTTCTTGATTCTGAAGAGAAAGAACTTGGAATCTCATTCCCTTCAACCATTGAGACTGCCATCCGCTCTGCTAAGGTACACATAGCAATCTTTTCCCCAAGATATGCAGAGTCACCTTGGTGTTTGGCTGAGCTGCTTCTCATGTTACAAAGTACGGCCAAAATTATCCCCGTGTTTTATCAAGTGAAGCCTTCTGAGCTTCGCCACATAGAAACGGGAGTATACGCTGAAGCATTCATTAAATATCAAGAGAAAGGAAGGTACCTGGAGAAGCTCAAGGCGTGGAAGGAAGCCCTTGGATCTCTTTCGCTTGTAGCTGGTGAAGAATTTAACAGGTACTATTTTGATAAAATGTAACATAATGTATTTCTTTCAAAGTTTGTTAAACATTTTTCTCAGGAATCCTTCTCCTATTTTACGATGTTTCAGTGAAAGCGAATGCCAAACAATAGTGGCAGCCATACAAAAAGAAGTTCAAAGGCAAACATGTTTACATGTTGCTGAATATCCAATAGGACTTAACAATCTTGTGAGAGATTTTGAGAAGCTATGCCTTGATGAACTTGTACAAGATTTTGAAATTCAGTGCTGGAAGGAAGAAGGGAAGCCTAAGGCTCAGGTCGTGGGCATTTTCGGCATGGGCGGAGCGGGAAAAACAACTCTCGCCAAAGAGTTGTTCAACCGGAAGCAATCGAATTACACTACAGCAAGTTTTTTGTTTGATGTGCGAGAAAAGTCTGTGACAAGCCAATTACCTTCCCTGCAACAGAAGCTTCTCAAGGACCTATTTGATGGTGATCTCAGTTTTACAAGTACCGAGGAAGGAACAAGCTCTGTAAAAGATCATCTGTCAAGACATCCAACATTAAGTGCTCTAATTGTTGTAGATGATGTCGATCATGTGGAGCAGTTAAATGCTCTGCGGGTCATGGATTTCTCAAATAAATCTGGTAATAGTCTTGTTATCGTCACAACCCGAGATGTTGGTGTGCTTATAGCCGCGGGGATTACTGTTGGTTATAATGTAAGAGGAATGGCTACAAATTATGCGAGAGAACTCTTCTGCTGGCATGCCTTTGGCCAAGCCCATCCATGTACCGGATATGAGGTGCTCGTTGATTCGTTCGTAAACGTCTGTGCAGGGTTACCTCTCTCTCTTCTGGTTCTGGGCAGACACGTTCGTGGTAGAGATCAGAGGTTTTGGGAGTCAGAATTGAATAAAGCTGGGAAGACCCTGCCTCAAGACGTAAGACGCGGACTCAAAATAAGTTTAGATGCATTGAACGGTGAAGAAAAACAGGTATTCATGGACATTGCTTGTTTTTTTGTGGGCAAGCTGACGAGCATATGCAAAAGAGGACTAGAGGGATCAGGGTGGAATGCTCACAATGCCGTGGAAAGACTTAAGGATAAGTGTCTTCTAGAAAAAGAAGTTTATAACAATTGGGAGGGAGGACTTGTATTGAGAATGCATGACCATCTGAGGGACTTGGGAAGAGAAATGGCAGTTGAGCTCAGCCCTCCTCATCGCCTGTGGCGTCCTCAAGATCGGAAATCTTTGGTATGTTTGTCCTCAAGATCTGAAATCTTTGGTATTTTTGTTAGCCCTTTAGATTTCTCCTCAGTACTTTAATATTCCAAATTTTAACTTGTTATTACATAGATACAAATCTGAGCCGCTTCAGTAAATGCAGGAAAAAATGGGTATCAGAACTATACTCACCAGAACCAATATCAGGTGTTTCGACTCCTTTGCTGATGAGTCCATGGGTTGTCGAGTTACGGTCCTTTTAGGCCACTCAGATACTTGGTTTGAGGCGTCAGCTTCCTTACTATGGCTCCAGATTGACGGCGTCTCCAAAGAACCAAGCATTCCCACATGGATTCCTCTTCAAAAGTTGCGGTTTCTGAAAATCAACTGTGGAGGACTCAAAACGTTGTGGGAGTATCATATACGGGTAGTTTGATCTTCTCTGTCAAAATAATGTATCTCCTTGAACGATATGGGGAAATTATGCCTGTCTCTGGGCCTTCCTTTTGTTTGTTTTTTATCATTGAGAGCTTTACACAAATTTATCTTGAATTTCAGGCACCCTCCCAGCTGAAAGAGCTTCAAATACATCAATGTTCGGCGCTTGAAGAGCTGAGGCTAGAACTTCTGACCTCATTGGAAATACTTAGTATTACAGACTGTGGACATTTGAAAAGTGTATCAGGAATATCTTATCTTGCTGCAAGCCTTGTAGAATTAGAAATTTCTAAATGTAACAAGCTAGTCTTTGAGAACCTGACTCTTAGTGATATCAAGTGTCTGAAGAGCATAATAATTGATGGAGGAGAAAATTTAAAATATTTCAGGTTGGATAGTTGTCCAAAGTTGAAAAAAATAGGTTTACATCGGACTTGGCTTGATGAGCTAAAGCTAGAACGTCTGAGCTCGCCGGAAACAATTAGTATTACATTCTGTGATTATTTGAAAACTATCTCAGGAATATCTAATCTTGGATGCCTTGTAGAATTGGAAATTTCTAATTGTAGCGATCTAGTATTTGGGAACCTGTCTCTCAGTTATATGGAATGTCTGGAGAGGATAACATTTGATAGAGGGGTATATTTGAAATGTTTTATGTTGGATAGTTGTCCAAAGTTGAATACAATCCGGTTACATCGGACTTGGCTTCTTGAGCTAAGACTAGAACGTCTGAGCTCGCTGGAAACACTTAGTATTACAGACTGTGGACATTTAGAAAGTGTCTCAGGAATATCTAATCTGGGAAGCCTTGTAGAATTAGAAATTTCTAAATGTAGCATGCTAGTCTTTGAGAACGTGACTCTCAATGGTATGAAGCGTCTGGAGGGTATAACATTTGATAGAGAGGTAGAATTGAAATATTTTAGGTTGGATGGTTGTCCAACGTTGAAAACTGTAAGAGGGATAGATTATAATAGGCTTGTAGAATTAAGAATTCGCGACTGTCCGGATCTTGAGGAACTCCCAGCTTCAATAGGTCCAAGTTTCATCGAAAGGATTGTAATTGATGGATGTGCAAAGTTGAAAGATTTTGAATTGTGGGGTTGTAAAAATTTGAAAAACGTGTCAGGCAAGTGTCCCGAGCTTGAGGGATCGCCAAAGTCTACTGCCATATTGAGCGGTTTACAGCATCTTAAGATCTTATGCTGTAAGAAGCTACACAACATTACTTTGTCAACAACAGTCATCAGTCTATTCGTACAAAGTTGCAGAGCTTTAAAAAGAATATCGGGAATTGGTGATCTTATGAAGCTTACAGAGCTGATTATTTGTGACTGTCCCGAGCTTGAGACATTGCCAATATTTTCCAGAGTGAACTGCCTGGAGCACCTTAAGATCGACTCACGTGAGAAGCTGAAGAACATTACGCTGCCAACATCGGTCCTCCTCAGTCTGTCTGTAAAAAGTTGCAGATGTTTGCAACGAGTGGCAGGAATTGGTGATCTTATGATGCTTACACAGCTGATTATTTGTGACTGTCCCGAGCTGGAGGCATTGCCAATGTTTTCCAGAGTGAATTGCCTGGAGCACCTTAAGATCGACTCTTGTGAGAAGCTAAAGAACATTACGGTGCCAACATCGGTCCTCCTCAGTCTGTCTATAAAAAGTTGCAGATGTTTGCAACGAGTGGCAGGAATCGGTGATCTTCCAAAGCTTACACTGCTGATTATTGAAGATTGTCCTGAGCTTAAAGAATTGCCATGTCTTGGCAGAGTGAACTGCCTGGAGAAAATTAGGATCCACTTTTGTGAGAAGCTGAAGAACTTACCAGGTATTGAAGAATTGCAGACATCAACATCTGTGCAACTTAGTTATTGCAGTAATGCACTAATACAGAATTTCATTGATAGATTGAAGGTAATGATTCAATACTCTTTTTAACAGGCAGTCATAAATATCTTTTTGTACGAAAGTGTTTGTTGATTTTATTATTGACCTTCAGCTTTGTTTTGTCATTTCTTGCTTAGTCTGTATTTTCGTAAGTAATGTTTCTAGCGTTTTGTGAATGAAAAGAGCTTACCGGGAATGAACTCTTTTATTTCAGAGCCAGCTGTCAAGGGGAGTTTATATGATTGGACGAGCAGTGGCTGGAGCGGAGTCAAGTTTAAATGAATCTCTGTTTTGTGGGGCTAATATTGGCGTCGACGAAGTGATTGAAATTGATACTTACAAGACTTATCTCGGGTGGGCAAAATTAAGTGCAGTTATAGGATGCTTTGTTGTTGAGATCGATAGCAATACTTCAGTAGCGGATATAAATAGATCACTTCAGCACTTTGCTAATGACAATATCATTCAGGTGCGTGAAGGAGAATGGATAATTATACTGTCAGGAATTCCTTATTTGATGTACAACTATCTTAAGGAAATTCAAGGTGTATTAAAGAGGTATAGGGTAATGAAGAAAGGGTTTCGGGTGGACGTGAAGAAAGGTGAAGAAGAGAAAATTATGGGCCTGGTACGTAATATTGTTGATAGAGTTGCACACTGTTGTATAGGATCAGTTAAATATTTTTAAATTTAGGTCATTTTTACAATGAAATAAATGTATATAAATTGTTATCTTATAATAGTGAATATTATTTATTTATGTTTAAATTTTAAAAAAGGAATTTTATTTTCTAATAGTAAAATATTTGTGATTTAATTCTTACCATTAAAATATATAGTTTTATTGTGAAGTTCACATTTGGCAACTTTTTAATTAGTGAGAAGTTTTGTAGCTTCTTGAATTATTTATGAAAATAAATCTTAATTAAGAGACAGGTTAAAAAATAAAAAATTAAAATAATGTTCTTAATTTGGCCCTCAAAAATCACGAGTACACAAAAGCATTTATCCCTATTTACTCTCAATGAAGATTTAATGAGAATGAGAATAAAACACAGTTTGACGAGGGTTCAAACTATTGAGATCAAAGGATTGAGAATTAGATCAAGAATGGATTGGCTTGATTTTGGTGATTAATGATCCAAAAAAATAAATTTGCAATATGGACAAATGTCATATAGAAGATATTGATAATATTTTAGACGATAACGAGTTCACTCAAGATCTAGAAATGATGAACAATGCTCTTGTCTCTTTCCAAACATCTCATTTCTTTGCTAAGGACTACTTTGATGAAGTTTCAAGAGTGCTCATAATAAGATCATTCCTAGGATGAATAATGGTGAAGTGAGTAGAGGTTTGGATAAAGACATTTCTAGAAGTAAAATTGATAAAAATAAGCTATCAAGATAATAAAATGGCAACAAGTCTCATGTTATTGATTGTCTAATAGTTGATTTTTTTAAAGAATATAGATTGGATTATTGATGAATCGCCTAGTGTAATACCCACTTTCCAATGTGAAGAAAAGGGGTGCCAAGTGCAAATTTTTTTAAAAAAAAATTATATAATCAGATTTCATTAATATTGTTAACATCAAAGTTAGCACTGTTGGAATTAATTTTAGTTGTATTAATATTATTAATTAATATTAATAATTGACTTGGGTTGGGTGATGGATTGTTTATAAGGTTAATGTTATGGATGATACTTATTTTCATATTTATAATAAAAGTAAATGTTTAATTATTTTTAAGTTATTAGTGATCTCAATAATGACAAACAATACCTTGACACCTTTTGAACTCTCTAACATCTTGAATCCACTCTTTTGTAACTATGTGTGCAACCTTAAAAAGAACTTAAAAAGTACATTGTCTTTTTCTAAACACGTTATCTTAAATTTAATAATAATAAGGAGGTATTCGTACTAAAATGAGGCCAATATTAATGTACATTTAAACATTTATATTAGAGTTAACTTTTGTATTGGTAGTTTCATTACTATTACTAGTTTATGTGTTGTCCAAAATTTTGTTCCCCATTCAAAATTTTGCTCCCCACTTGACAATTTTCAAAATTAGCAAAAGTCATTTAAGTTTTTTTTTCCTAAGTCGTCGATCTTTTAAATTCCTCTTTTCAAGTTGGAACCCAACATGTCACCTAGAACCATAAAGTTAAGAAATAGCAGCCACTTTAATCCAATTCCAAGACTAATGGTTAAATCTGCTATATAAAAAGAAACATAAAAGTTGTTGATATTTTAAGTGTATTCCTAAACCATTATCAGAGCCCACCATAATTGTGGGAACAACCTAGACACTAATGCATCCCAATTTAAACCATGCACAAGTATCATAAGGAAAATATGAACATGCAATAAATTGCTTCAGAATTCACAACTCTTCATTATTCATCCAACTATCCTCTATTTCTTACAATAACAAGAAAACACTAATTTAACCAAATTTGAAATTACCATTTTTGGCAAATTTCACAAAATCCATTTTTTTGCCACTTTTTGTACTTTTCAAAATAACTCCTAAAAAAATGATTTCTCTCTTGAAGCTGACCAAAATTAAGATAAGAAGAATTGTCAACTAATCTTCGAAATTACAAACATGATTTCAAAGTTATTAAAAAACACAACTTTCTAAAATCTCTAAACAAACACTAAAAGCCAATTTTGGAGGCCCGTACGAACTTTATGGCTCTCAAAAAGATGTCGAAATTGCGACCTATCAAGCTGAGGTCATCGAAAATCCAAATGGCTTCTCCTAAAAAACCTACCTATAAAATTTCAAGATAAATGAACAACCAAGTCAAAAGTTAGGAATGTCAGAAGCCCCTGCACCATTTTCCTCTGGTTGAAAAGAACACAACTCCTATAAGTTCCTATCCTCAAAGTGGTGCAAGTTTTCCTAATCGAACTTTTTAAATTCCTACTCTATGATCTATGTGCATCCTATTGGAGATAATCCTTCCCACTGTACTAGATATCTGTTGTATTCTCTTTGGTGAGTACGAATAGTTTTCTTGTCTAAAACTTGTGCAACCTCTTCCTTTTTCTTACTCGGGATTATTTGATGCCAATTTACTTCATCCTCATTACCTATAGCATGGTCTTCACCGTGGTAGGTATACAAATTAAAGACATTAAAATTAAAAATAGGGGAAATATAAAGACCAACAGGTAAATCTACCTCATATGCATTGTCATTGATTCTCTTACGAATTCCGCATGGACCAGTTTTATTATATTTGAGATTGTGGTATGTCCCTATAGGAAATCTCTCCTTTCATAGATAGAACATCACTAGGTCTCCTACAGTGAAAATCTTATGCCTCCTACTAGCATCTGTCATAGCCTTGTACCTCTCATTACTTTCCTGCAGCTTTTGCCTTACTTTTGCTTACAACTAGTGGAGATGTTTCGCAAATGCTTCTCCATCATCACTAATTCTATCCCCTAGAAGCAACTATACTAGATCTAGGACTCCCTTAGGATTCCTACCTTAAACTACTTGAAATGGTGATTTATCGGTGGACCTATTCATTGAACTATTATATGAAAATTCTGCTTGGAGTAATGCCAAACCCATTGTTTTGGTTTCTCCCCAATAATACACCTCAATAGATTTTGCAAACTCTGATTGACCACTTTTGTTTTCCCATCTGTTTGTGGATGATAGGCACTACTAAATTATAGCTTTGTTCCCATCTTCTTCCATAAAGTTTGCCAAAAATGACTGAGGAACTTTGTATTCTGATTAGAAGTGATGGTTTTTGGAACACCGTGCAAACTAACAATCTTTGAAAAGAATAACTCTACCACCCTGGTAGCATCACTAGTCTTATTGCAAGCAATAAAATGAGCCATTTTTGAGAATCTATCAACAACAACAAAAATGAATCTTTACCTCGTTGTGTGTTTGGAAGTCCCAATACAAAGCCCATTCTTAAATCTGTATGTGGTTCTACTAGTAATAAAAATGGCATATATAATCATGTATTTTGTGAGTGCCCTTTTTCTACTTGACAAATTTTGCACCTCTCCACAAATAGGGCTATGTCTCGTTTCATCTTTGGCCAATAGTACTTATCTGCTACCAAGTCTATTGTTTATCTTTCCCAAAGTTCCCAACTATACCATTACTATGAAATTCTCTAATGATATTTTCCCTCATTGAGCCAACAAGAATGTATAATTGTTTTCCTTTGAATAAATAGTCATACTACATAATATATTCATCTTGAATGTTCTCCCTTTGTCCAGGTGCTGGATTTTTCAACTGGTCCACAACTTCCTAAAAATCAATGTCAGCCTCATACAACTCTTTTATTTCTTCAAACTGAATTACTTAAGTGTCTATGGGGGTGTATCATCTTAAAATGGAAGCACTTCCATGATAAGAGCATTCAGACCTCTGAGTGAGTGGTCTAGGGTCATGTCAAGTGCCTTGATCAGGTCTTTTCTTGAACCTATCTTTCTCCCCCCTATTATGCTTCTCTCTGCACATGTTTTCCACTATATTTCTGCATTTCCTAGCATCCTGGATTGAGGTCCTGAGGTTTTTGACCTCAAGGTCAAAGAGGACCTTGAGGGTCAAAGATGACCTCGACCTTGATGTAGGTCAGGGATGACCTCAACCCTAACCTAGGTCAAGGATGACCTCGCCCTTGACCTAGGGCGGGGTCTTCCTCGTCCTTGACCCAAATTTAAAACTTTAGGTTCCCATGATTTTTGGATGTCGAGTTTCAAAAATATTTGTTCTCCCGCTTCTAGGTCGGCCATTTCAGGTTTCAAAATGGTAAATCCTTAAATTTCATTTAATATGGGTCCATTTCTAAGGGTTAAGGTTAATTGGGATTTAATTCCCCAATGTTAGCCTTCTCTAGAGGTTTGTTCCCTAGATCACTATAAAAGGAGGCCTTCCTCTCTCATTTTCACATCCACCTTTCATGATCAAGACACCAAGAAATTTCATGATCAAGAGCTCTCAAGGAGATATTCATTCAAGCAATCTTCCATTCAAACATTCAAGTCCTCTTCTCCATTCAAGTTCTCCATTCAAGATCAAGGATTCAAGCATTCAAGCCTTTGAAGGGATTTGGTTCAAGCATGCAAGATTCGTCATTCAAACCCAAGATCTAGCCATCATGATGGTGTGATCTTCCTTCAAGACCCTTTGTTCATCTTCTAGATCCATTCATTCTTCTATGAAGGTGGATTCTAAGCATACAAACATGGAGGTTTTACATTTACTTTCATGGTTTTGATTTACATTTGCCATTGTTATGTTCAAGCTTTCATATCAATATACTAGCTTACATTTCAAATACAATTGCATATCTATTGAATTACATAGCTTCATTGTTAGATCAACTTCTACTACTTGCTAGCATTCTCAATTTCAATTTCATTATTAAGGTTGATTCCAAACCGGGGTTTGACCAAGGCAAACCCCTCAAACAAACAACAAAAACCCTCTTTTTCTTGCAGGTACAGGTGCGGATCTGAGCTTGGATTTGGATACCCTTTTCAATGAACTTCTGAGATCTGCAAACAAAGTCAAGGATGACCTTCAAAATCTCAAAGTAGTCTTTGACCTTTTATCAGGGTCAAAGACTACCTGTTGTCAGAAAGATAAAATTTTTCTGGGTTTTCTTCATCTCGGCATTTCTAGTCTGAAACAGGTTGTAGAATTGCCCGAAGCTACACATAGACATTAGAAATTAGTATTTTCCAGATCTGCCCTATTTTGAGGTTAGTATTTTCCTTTCAATTATTTTAGATTTCAAACATATACTCTTCATAGGGAAATATAAGGTTTTCTCCTTCATTCATATTCTCCATAGATTGATTCAATTCTGCATTAACCTTTTGGTTGATCAATTTGGATCTTTCCTTTGGTAATTTGGATTTAGAAATAAATCTCATATTTCCCCCATTCATTTTAGGATGGACCTCATTCTATCCTATTCATTTTGGTGAACCCGACGAGCTTACTCTCTTTCTTTTTAGTGTTAGATTTCCCTTAAGACTCGATCTAGTTTATGCTCTTGCATTTTAAATTCAAAAATACAAAAAAAATCTATATTCAATAAAATACAAAAACATTTCTTATGGATATTGTTAAGATGCTTTGGTGTGTGGTTATGTTCTTTATTACCCTTCTCTTAGCATCTCTTTACAATACGTATGATGTTTATGAGAGTATCATTCACTTCATTATGTTGATGACCCTTCATTTTGTTCTTTCTTATGCTTTTGTAAAATTGACTTATACTAGTCTTCCTACATTCCAAACTTTCATAAAAGATTCATGTGGTAGCCTTATCACTCTTTTGGATTATGTGAAGAATCTAGTAGATGATACACCATCTCCTAATCTTCCTATTCCTAATCCTATAATTCCTAATCTGATTCATAATCTTCCTATTCCTAATCCTATACCTAAATCTCCATCTGTTCATCCTCACTCTTCCCGTACTTATGATGGGATTCAAGCTATATTTTAGGATGCAGATGTGCAAGACTTCTTTGATTTACCTTCTCCTCCGATTCATGATGATATTAAAGGAAAGGGTAAACAAACTTCTTCAAAACCTATTATTCCACCTTATACAACCTTTAGTCATGAACATGATAAACAATCACCTCCTATAGAAGCTTTACATAATATGTACACTACTGGATATAATATGGTGACTAAACAAGGTTATAAAGGTTTAGGGCTTGTAGTTAATGAGCATGGTATTAGGTTTCCCGTTCATATACCCCCTAAAATAGATATGTATGGTGCTGGTTGTTGAAAATCTCAAGTCAAGCTAGGTGATGTTAATCATCGTCCTCCTCTTCATATTCTTCTCCCTAAACCTATCTTAGATAACCCTAACGTTTGTCAAGAAGTGGCTAAGAAGGTATATGTTGAACTAATGAATTCCAAGAAATAAATCTTTAGACCTATGCCGATAGACGCTTTATAAAAATACAAGGGTCCTTTTCATTATAGTAATACACATTTACTCACTGATTGTAAACATTTGAAGTTATATGTTAGAGAAAGAGCTGCTTTAGGAATTATATCCCACTCTCTTGTAGTTTTACAATTCCTTCATAATTTTGACATAGTGGATTCCCCTCCTTCTAATATAATGTAGTTTTCTTCTCCTCTTGTCTCATGACTGGGGGGCAAGAGGTGTATTTTCATCCAGTCTCCTAGGATCCATTAGGTTTTTAGCATATATTGTGCCTTGAGTTTAATGAATATTCTTTCTCTCCTATCTTTTTATGGTTTTGCATTATGCTTATAATCATCCATAGATCTTATTCAAGATATATTTTCTAAGACATTTGTTTTACAAAGATACCCCTTGTCTCTATCCCTAGGGGGCAAGGTTCTTTTTTCTCTCTCTTTGTCTAGGGAACAAATTTCCTTAGTTTAGTGGTATTTGTTTATATTGCAATATTATTTCATCATATTGACAGATGTTTTGACTATGGATAACTTTCTTATATGAGAAGTTTTTTTCCTAAGTCATCACTTCTTCTCTATGTTGCAAATTATGTTCTTTATAAACTCTCACCCTTGCTTTGGTGTTAGAGTCATTTCCTCATTTCAAATATTCCTCTTCCTCTTGTTTGTAGGGGGATTGATGATTGAATCTTTGTTCCTGCCTTTTGAAAGATGATATTTTATTTAAAGTACTCCTCTTTGGTGGGGGTCTTGTTGATAAGATCTCTTTCTTTGAGGATCCTTTTCCATGAGTGACATATCCTTTTCACAATTATCTATACTCTTGGATGTAGGGGTCAATATCCCTCGCTTAGAATATGGTATACATTGTTGTAAACATGATATCTTCTTGCATTCTGAAGTAGGTATCCTCTTCCTCCTCCTTATCTTGTCTAGTAGACTGCCATGATAAGGAGGGGGCCATATATAGGGTCTCCCTTGCACTATAGTTTTTATTTTAAATGCTAAATCTTGGAAGGTAACGCACATAAGTTGCTAAATCTTGAAGAGACACGCATTTTCAATTTCAAATATGCTAAATATTATGAAGGTAACACACATAAGTTGCTAAATCCTGAGGGGACACACATTTTCAAATTTTTCAATATGCTAAATCTTTTAAGGTAATGCACATAAGTTGCTAAATCTTGAAAAGACACTCATTTATATGCTAAATCTTCCAAAGGTAATGCACATAAGTTGCTAAATCCTAAGGAGACACACATTTAATATTCATAGTGATACAAGAAGGTGGATCTATGGGTATTCCAGAAGCTTTCAGAAGATGCATTACAATTGAAAGCACAATTTATGGGTGAACCTATTAGGGCTCTCCCTCCAGGGTGATTCATGGTAAGGTGGGCATCTTGTTGGGTGAGGTAATCACTCTTTTCATTTTCTCCCTTTTCATTTTCATGCTAGTAGGACGAGATCATGAAGCTATGTTATTTATAGTGTTGCACTTATATTTCTCATGTAATCATTTATGCTCTTATGATAGCTTTCCAAATATGATATTAGTATGAGAAATGTTTCTGAGAAAGGTTTCCTATGCTAGTTGATTTGGGTTTTGTTTAGTACTAACCCCTCTTTTGTGTCTTTTTTCCTTTTTTGCACCCTCGTGCATGTATGTGGAGTTGGAATCCTTAGCCTAGAGGCTTCTGTCCTTAGCTAAGTGTTATTTTATCTCATTTCAAATCCAATTGGATCTCTTCTTTCTTCTCCTTTACCAACAGTCTGCATTGAATCCATACTCTTGCTAAAGTGGGGGCTTAATGTATCATCTTAAAATGGAAGCACTTCCATGATAAGAGAATTTATCCCTCTGAGTGAGTGGTCTAGGGTCATTTCAAGCACCTTGATCAAGTCTTTTCTCGAATCTAGCTTTCTCCCACTATTCTGCTTCTCTCTGCACCTATTTTCCACTATCTTTCTGCATTTCCTAGCATCTTGGATTAAGGTCCTAAGGTTTCTGACCTCAAGGTCAAAGAGAACCTTGAGGGTCAAAGATGACCTTGACCTTGACCTAGATTTCAAATTTCATATTCCCAGGGTTTTCGGATGTCGGGTTTCAAAAATATTTGTTCTCTCACTTTCGGGTCAGCCATTTCGGGTTTCAGAATGGTAAATCCTTAAATTGCATTTAATATGAGTCCATTTCTATGGGTTAAGGTTAATAGGGATTTAATTCCGCAATGTTGGCCTTCTCTAGAGGTTTGTATCGTAGATCACTATAAAAGGAGGCCTTCCTCTCTCATTTTCACATACACTTTTCATGATCAAGACACCAAGCAATTTCATGATCAAGAGCTCTCAAGGAGATATTCATTCAAGAAATCTTCCATTCAAGCATTCAAGTCCTCTTCTCCATTCAAGTTCTCCATTGAAGATCTAGGATTCAAGCATTCAAGCCTTTCAAGAGATTTGGTTCAAACATGCAAGATTCATCATTCAAACCCTAGATCTAGCCAGCATGATGGTGTGATCTTCCTTCAAGATCCTTTGTTCATCTTCTAGATCCATTCATTCTTCTATCAAGGTGGATTCCAAGCATACAAACATGGAGGTTTTACATTTACTTTCATGGTTTTGATTTACATTTGCCATTGTTATGTTGAAACTCTCATATCAATATACTAGTTTACATTTTAAATACAATTGCATATTGATTGAATTACATAGCTTCATTGTTAGATCTACTTCTACTTCTTGTTAGCATTCTCAATTTCAATTTTATTATTAAGGTTGATTCCAAACCGGGGTTTGACCAAGGAAAACCCCTCAAACAAACAACAAAAACCCACTTTTTTTTGCAGGTACAGGTGCGAATCTGAGCTTGGATTTGGATACCCTTTTCGGTGAACTTCCAAGATCTGCGAACAAAGTAAAGGATGACCTTCAAAATCTCAAAGTAGTCTTTGACTTTTTATCGGGATCAAAGACTACTTACTATTAGAAAGATAAAAATTTTCTGGGTTTTCTTCGTCTGAGCATTTCCAATTTGAAATAGGTTGCAGAATTGCCCAAAGCTACACATAGACATCAAAAATCAACATTTTCCAGATCTACCATATTTTGAGGTTAGTATTTTCCTTTCAATTATTTCAGATTTCAAACATATACTCTTCATAAGGAAATATAAGGTTTTCTCCATTCATATTGTCCATAGATTGATTCAACTCTGCATTAACCTTTTGGTTGATCAATTTGGATCTTTCCTTTGGTAATTTGGATTTAGAAATAGATCTCATATTTCCCCCATTCATTTTATGATGGACCCCATTCCATCCTATTTAGGTGGTAAAAAATACTACACTCCTACTCAAGGCATTTGCAACTTAGTCTTGTTTCCCTAATTTATGCTTCAAAATAAAAGTGAAACCTTGTAGAAAAGAGACCACTTTACATGTCTACTATTCAATTTCTTTTGGGTGTTCAAATATTTTAAGGAAATATGGTCTATAAACAACACAAGCTCCTTGGGTACCAAGTAATGTTTCTAATGTGTTAAAGCTTACACAATTGTATATAACTCAATAGATCATATGTTGAATAATTCTTCCTCACATCATTTAACTTTTCACTAAAAAAGTAAATGGGTTTATCTTTTTGGCTAAGTATAGCTCCAATTCCTACATGTGAGGTATCACAGTCCACCTTAAACACTTTATTAAAATCTGGTAAGGCTAATATAGGGGCTTCAGTGACCTACTTCTTCACATTTTGGAAAATTTCTTCAACTTCTCTAGTCCACAAAAATTCCATACACTTGGTGCAATTAGTTATGGGTGCTACAATGCTATTGAAATGTTGAATGCACTTTCTATAGAAAGTAGCTAAACCATGGAAATTCCTCACCTCTGTTATGCTATGTGGACTAGGCCACTCAAGGATGTCTCTAACTTTCTCTGTATCCATTGTGACTCCATCTGCAGAGATGATGAATCCTAGAAAGGATGCCTTTAACAAGTGGATGGAGTTAATTCAGGGAAAATTGATATGTCTCAAAGACTTCAGTTTGTCTTAGAAATTTAGGGAAGTAATCAAAGAGGCTGACTTCCAAGCCAATCTAGGTTTTGAGGCTATGAATAGATGCATGTTTTTGGATTCTCTTAAAGAGTGGCTAGACTTGGTGACCATTGTGGAGAAGGATAGGATTAGAATAGGAAATCAAGAAAGATAGGGGGTCAATTAGAAGCATGGTCTTTCACCAATTCATAGACTTGAGGATGCAATATATCTCTACCAAATGAATCTCAAATGGGAAAGGATGGTTTAAAATGTTAACCTTCAGAGAAAACCTTCTCAACATGAATAGAGATATGGGGATGGTAACTAAGGCAATTGAGATCTAAACAAGTTGATAAAAATAGATCTAGGAGTGTTAAATCCCTCTTTATCAGTATATTTTCTAAACTCTCATCCTTCAATGGAGTTAGAGGCAGAGGATAAGTAATATATGGAGAAGGCCGGTGGTTAGAATGAGGAGCACAATAACATAAAAGTCACACTCAAAGCATTGGAGGAATTGAATAAGGGTGCTTCATGGGAAAATTTTAAACCAACACAAGCGTTACTAAGAGAGGCGGATGTTTCTATAAGACTTTAGACTTAGAAAGTTAGTAATTTCAGATTATAATAGTGTCAATTAGTCAGTGGATCAAAGTTCTTTGTTCCACATATAGATGCCTATAATTAATGTATTATAATATTACACTCTTATTTATTATTTATTATATTATTATAATTTTATTTTTAATCTAATATTATATAAAAATAATGATATCATCATTATTAAATGAGTTCATTAAAAAGAATATTAATTTTTTTTATGTTTGATATTTATAATTTTAGTTTTTTGTTAAATTATTATAATACAAAAGCAAGAAGTTTTATCACATAAATATTGTCAAATGAAATAGGAAAAAAGTATATAGTTGTATAGATTTGTTAAATTATTATTATAAATGATAATGATTTTATCATCTATATATTGTTGAAAATAGGACAAAATGAATTTACATATTGTCAAAAATAGGACAAAATGAAATAGTGAAACTACTATTGTATTGAAATGAAAAAAATACAATCATATGAAAATTTGGTTATTCTATTTTATTTTTTGCTTTCATTGGTTGATGCTTTGACATTTAAAATATTGATGTAGTACATTATCCAATAGAATTACAGATAATATAATTTGTAAAAAATGATAAACTTTAGAAAATACTACAAACCTATTATTACAATAATAATGATTTATTATATCATCTATATACTGTTAAAAATAGGACAAAATGAATTTACATATTGTCAAAAATAGGACAAAATGAATTTACATATTGTCAAAAATAGGACAAAATGAAATAGTGAAACTACTATTGTATTGAAATGAAAAAAATACAATATGAAAATTTCATTAATCTATTTTAATTTTTGATTTCATTGGTTGATGCTTTGACATTTAAAATATTGATATCATACATTATCCAATAGAATTACAGATAATATAATTTGTAAAAAATGATAAACTTTAGAAAATTTTGCAAACCTATTTTAATTCTAGATGGTGATTGGTTGTTGCTTTGACATTTAATTCAATCAAAATAGAACTAGAAGTAGTTTTCTCTTAAAAGGAACTAATAAATTTCCAAAACCTACAATTTTTTTTAAAAAATGTTTATACTTAAATTATTGATATTTAAAAAATAATATTACAATTATATATTCAATTTTGACCTCTACAATAGCTATTAAATAAATAAATAATACTATAAAAAAATTGTAAAAATTGCATTGTTGCAAACACAAGGCAAAGTGGAAACAAAATATTCAATCTTTTAGCCAAAATTGTCTTTCACTTTTCATCAGTTTATTTCCCTATATTCCACACAATTTCCAAGATGTGGCACAATTTGCGGCAAGGAAAATAATGAAATAGAGTGCGATGTGAAGACTTGTAGAGACTATAAAATTTTAAGGTCATAAATAGATAAGTCACATTTAAAGCAAGAGCTGCAAAGTAGCAATGTTCCTACCAAGTGCTCACATGACAGCTTTGCAAGCTAGGAGAGGACACGACAAGGGAGCAAGACATGATTAAATCTTTAAATAAATAAAAAAGATTAAATATATGCTTATTGAAGATAAAAACCAAAGGAAAAAAAGAACATAGGCTCAAGATCAGGAGATGAATGACAATAGGGATGCAAAATAGTTCTTTGTATAAATAGCCATAAAGATTCAATAAAAAAATTGCTTTCACAATATTATTTTCCAATATATAGATGAAATAAACTTGGAAAATTACAAATAAATGGCAAACATTTTATGATTCCAAACATTAAATTTTTTTGGCCTCTCAAGTTTTTGGGAATAAAAAATCAAGATTTTGTATATACAACCTAGGTTTAGAAGAAAGCTTCCAAATAACATCCTCTTTATACCTATGCTTTGTTTTACTTTACTTTTACTTTTAATTCCCTATTTAGATAGCCCACTTGCTACTGTTTTCCTACATTTCTCTCCCATGGTTTATTTTACTTTACCTTTACTTTTAATTCCCTATTTTACTTTACTTTTACTTTTAAGTCCCTATTTAGATGCCCATTTGCCACTATTTTACCTTATTTCTCTCCTATGCTTTGTTTTACTTTACTTTTACTTTCAATTCCCTATTTAGATAGCCCACTTGCCACTATTTTTCATTATTTCTCTTTCATACTTTTTGAGGTTCTTGTGTTAGAAAGTGAAGTCCACCAAGATAACTGAGAGGGGGGGGGGGGGGGGGGGGGCTGAATTGGTTATCTAAATAAAACAACTTTTATTGACCTTATCAGATCTGAAACATGTAGTTAACATAAGCATCAACCATAAGAAGATAACCATACATAATGACACGAGATTTGTTAACTAGGGAACCTCTTGATCAAAGAGTAAACCCCGGTGGGAATGGTACCCACAAAAAGATGTACTAATATGAAAATTCCTTTTGAGAGGAAGGACCCGGTTAGGAGTCTATGAAATACATTCAATAGATAGCATTCCTTGTTAGGAGACTTCAAATCCTTGTGAGGAGACTCTAACCCTGTTAGGAGTTAGGGAAGATAGAAGGACCTAGTGTCCAAAAAAATTCAAGGGGAAGATCACTGAACACACTGTCCAACTGATCTCTATATTATCCAAATAAAATAATACCAAGCATAACTGATCTCAACAACTTCTCTTCTCTCCTTTGACTGTGCCAAAACCGCACCAAATGCTTCACCAGATCTCAATACTAGATCTTCTCACTTCGCATCACTTAACAATCCCTTAGATCACTAATTCTCATGATTTCATCTTCACATATTACATCACATGTATATAAATCAAGGAAAATAATCCTTCCTTTATACCGTACACTCAACATCTATAATTGAGTCGGCCAATTAGGCTTAACCAATTACAAAATATAAAACATTACACGTTACATAATATTTCCATATTCACACAAAACTGTCAGCTCACAAACTTAATAAATATTCACACATCAAACCTCTGACTGTGCTGACTCATCCAGGTCACCTCAACAATGTCTTCAACCTCTATATAACTTCGTTGTCTAGATTATATCCTTGTTAGGAGATATAATCTGATTATCACAAACTACTTCTCAGGAACTCTGTCAGAATACAGTTTCCACTAGATCTCTTATAACTGGAGAAAATATTTGAATTTCTGTATGTGCTCTTAACCATAATATCAGGTCACCATAAGAAACATATCATCAGCTCCACATAACCTCCTCTGTAATTCTCAATGTGCGCTAATTCAAACTTTGTCTGCTACTCTATTAATCTTTAGCATAATCAATATGTTAACATCAATGACAAACATAGTCATGAATGCAACATGTGACTGCTCTAGAAGTGCTAGAATACTCCTCCGTAGGACATATTCAACATTCATGCTAACATCTTGTTATGCTTTTCTTTACTTGACTTTTACTTTTTTCCCTATTTAGATGACCCACTTGCCACTATTTTCCCTTATTTATCTCCCATACTTTTACAGTTCTTACTCTCATTCAACACAATTAAAACTATGGTTTTTACTCTCATTCACCACAATTATAATTATGATAGAAGCAAAATTTGAGAAATTGTTTAAACTAAGTTTTGAAAGATAGTGTTTTGTCCTTTTCTATATCTATTTGTTTTGCAAATTTTTAAGTCAATCTAAAAAACAATATCAACAAAAATATATTTGTTTAAAAAAAATTAAGAACACATTTTTTTTGAAGAAAAAAAATTTTCAATTATAAAAAAAACTAGAGACTTTTAAAAACTTTAAATATTACAAATTTCTAAA
Organism: Chamaecyparis obtusa; assembly: GCA_027943335.1. Classification (NCBI taxonomy): domain Eukaryota; kingdom Viridiplantae; phylum Streptophyta; class Pinopsida; order Cupressales; family Cupressaceae; genus Chamaecyparis; species Chamaecyparis obtusa. Next base: position 214,844 of record BSBK01002261.1, read on the forward strand.
CTTATACTTTACTTCTAGATGTATCAACATAATATATAACTATAAAAAGAAGGTATGATATAATCATTCATGATGTTACAAATGATATACAACTATAAAAAGTAGATATGCTATAACCATTTAAGATGTTAGATATATCTAAGCTTAAATATGACAAAATCAATCATAACTAGAGTTAAATTGTAATATGAATTTCCAAGTGGCATCTATAAGTTTTAATTTTAGCTTTATGTGATTCTCTCTCTTTTATCTTTTAATAATATTATATTTTTTTGTAACTATATTAATTGAAAGACGTATTACTAGATATTGCAACCCATGTGAGCGTTATTTCAAATTCCTTCCAATAAAAAATACTGAGAATACACAGCCCTAGCACTTAGCATATATTCCTTTTACCTTGCCCTACTCTAGAAAAATACGTTGAATAAGCAGGGAAAAATGAATGATGGAACTAGAAAAACAAGAAGACGGGGAAAGCTAAGAATTCAAAACCAGGGTATCGACTACATTTTTTTTCTGCCAAAAATAGTACTTTATTATTCTCAAGGTCATGGTTGCGGCCCACACATTCTGCTATTTATGATTCCTTTTTCTTCTTTAGAAGATTCTTCACTACTTCAAATTGATTATATTCTACGGTAAAATGTAGACTAGATTTATGATCTGAAATACAGATTGCAATGTAGTCTGGCATTAAGGTAATGAAATCACTGATTATGTTCTAGGTTTTTTCATGGCAGCTACATGAATTCCACATTATCCAGACTTATCGTTCTCCAACATTAACTCCTTACGCCAAGAACGATCATTCAATATTGCAACCAAAACCTCTAGTTTTCTTCCATGCATTAATGCATGTAGATGGTAGATTGCGCCTATACATACCCCAACTCAGCTCAATTCATTTCGAGAAATCTCATTACCTAAGTAAATATTTCATGCCTAAATAAAAACTGCACAAATTTATTACCTTCCTGAGAGGTTGCCTCCCTAGGAGATTGATGGGTTTTCATAGTATCTTTATACAAAAAATACTTCCAACAAATTGGATTTAAGTGTTTGTACATGGTCATGCCTGGAAGTTATTATTAGAGTTGTCTCTCCAAACTTATTATGCTATGAGGCACAATTCTCGTCGTGATGAAGTAGAATTTCGATGAAATCTCGATTACCACTTTTTGTAGCCTCGTGCAATGGCTTATTATCATCATCATTATTTTGAGCTCTAGCCAAAGACAGATTCATTTGAAGGATCCACTCAACAATATATTTATGGCCTTGGTATCAATTAATCACTAGTTAATTGCAGAGGCCTTGGCAATACTCCTTGGCAATACTCCTTTGCCATGGCAGTAACTAAAAATAGAAATTTTATTCAAATGTGATAAGATACACACCTATTGAATATTTTGTAGTTATACTTTTCAAAGATGCATGTTGTCAAAAAAATTTGTAAAAGGAAGATGGATTTGATGGAAGACTATTGAATAGATAAATGAAAGACTCTAAAAGTTCCAACTTTGAATTCATTGAATTTGCATTGAAATCCACCCCACAGAGAAAAGTCAGGACAATATTTCTGTGATCATCTTTCCATACCCTAAAAAATAATCGATTATTGAAAATTTTGTGGCTTTATTTGATTTTGTCATCTATGTTGGTAGAAGTAATTTCTCCCACACATAGGCAATCAGTTGAAACTGAACTGCAAAGGATGTTTAGTGTTTGTTTTGACTGTCTTAAATATCTATAGATAATTAAAACCATGATTGACACATTTCCTAAAAACTAGAAAATAGTTGAAGACAATTTCCAATCTATTCCATAATACAATGGTTCAATTCTTCCACTCATACTTTGTTCTCAGCCCACGTAGAATGCATTTACAAAATCACATTTGTTTATGATTTAATTCTATTATGAGCAGCCTTCTATATATATAGAGGTAATGTAATTAGATTTTGGTATCAGTTAATTAAATCTTTGTTCTTCTTCAATATGTTGTAACAAAAGTTACAGTTTTTTGTTTACAATTTTGTCATATATAGATTTCTCGTTTATCAATCTACTTGAGTAATTGTCTTCATGTGTAGCTGTTGCAAGCTTTCGGTCTGCCCGCCCGTATTATATTTGGTATATCATAATTTATGTCATGTTATGGTGGGAAGATATTAAAAATGTCAAAATTGATTACTTTTACCAAAAATGTCCTACTTTGCATGGAACCTAGAGACAACGAGGAGAATCAGTGTGTCTAGAAGTACAAATGGACCAAATTGTTGTGAAAAGTATTTGGTCCAAAAATTTATAAAAATGTTAACAAAAATTATATTTTACTACTAAAAAATTAAACAAATTCTTTAAAAAAAATATTTTAAATTAAAAATAATAAAAATATTGACAAATAATAATTTACGAACACTAATTCGTATTTTAAAAATATTCTAATTCCCTTTCAATTATTCTTCAATGATGTAACTTGTTAACAATTGTCCGTAACACACTCAGACACTTCCATTCTTCCCCTTTTTTTACTTCTACCTGTATTCCCTTCTTTATAGTTTTATACCACGTTAAAATAGGTATAATTTTTTTATGATAGTTATATTTCTCAAGGTACCTGTATAGCAATGGATGAACTTTCTTCCATTGTTTTATACCACGTTAAGATATTTATAACCATGGATGAGCTTGCTTCCATTGTTTGTGAGGTACCCACTAGATGAGTCAAGGGAAATATGGAAGGTGATATTGTGGTACTAAGTGCACTATATGTGGGTGGAAAGTTGGCAAATAGGGAATTGTTGTACTGGATCCCATTTTAATGGAAGACGTCGTGACATGGGATGCACTTTCAGTGGTACTGCTAGATGTCCAAAGACGGGAAGTGAGTGGAAGGGGTGCCATTAGAGAAAGCCAAGATGATGGCATAGGTATTTCCTCTATTATGGTGGATGTGTTGAATTACCCTCGGTGTAAGAGCAATCTTGCATCACCCAAAATATTTATGTTTTTGTATTCAATAAGGGCTATCTTGTGTAGAGCTGCTATTTCTGAAAACTTTCTAATTTTAGTAAGTTGGTCATATGATCTCGGAATGTTCTGATTTCACATGTGGAGGTTCATCTCAGTTGTATCAGCCTATCGGTAAATTTCCATGGCTAGATCAGGTCTAGTTTTGAAGATATTGAAGATTTTCGGTATTAACAACAGGTACAGAAACTTTGAACTCAGTTTTGAAGGCTTTAGGGGCCCTGGATGAGGTCAAATTTTGGGCTAAATGAAGCTTGCTTGATTCAGGCATTGTAGATCTCCTTGTGCTCTTTCCAAATTAGGGTCATAATAGTCAATCGGAGCAACTAGTGATGACTTATGGTCTTCGAAAGTCGGGTCACCTGAAATGGCAGAAAATAATTTTCCTTCAAAATTTTTGTTCAGGTTTCAAAATTTATTTTGAGCCGACTTTGATGAAATAAATTAAAAAATAAAATAATTCTAAGTTTGGTCGGCCCTTTGGGCTAAATTTCTAGAACCTTCTCGGGTGGTGGAAATTGCCTATATAAAGAAGGCTCGTAGTGTTGTCTTAGGCAGTTGGGGAGTAGTTCTGGGTAGATCTGGGTAATAATTCGAGGCTTTGTCCTATAGAATATTGTAAAGGGAATGCCCATGTGGCTTTGCATATTGTAATTCTAAAATTTGGAATTCCACATTTGTGGAGATAATAAGAAGCCAATTTTTTGTTCCTCCATATTGTTGTTGTTTCTCTATTTCTATTATGTGTTTGTGGTATTAAGGGGAGCACCCTTCATCAGTAAATTTGCACCTCTTGTGCCAACATGTAAAAATATCAATTTAGGTCAGTTTCCATTATGGACTCCATCGCTACTATTACCTTCTAGTCACACACATCATCGTCAATATCCTTTTTTGTGTAGTTAGTCCTAATTTTTCAAGTGTGAACTCATCTTGTGGTGAAGGTGACGAGGTAATTGTGGAACCTCAACATTTTCTTTATGTTGTCATTTTATTATCTCATGATTCTTGAAATCTAGTGTCAAAGTTCTTGGTACAAACTTAATGTCGTTGGTGAAAATACCATTGAGGTCTTTGTTCTGGTACATTTTTCTCTTCTGGGGATTGTATATTTGGCATATGTAAGAATGCACTCTATGACTAAGGTAAACTCAGGACAA